>VWZL01001463.1:16332-44190 GCA_013396915.1 Stercorarius parasiticus | reverse complement strand
GACGGCAGCTACAAGTCAATGAGCTGGGTAATGAAAATTCAGGAGCCGTGCACGTTAGCTTTTATTACAAAGCCATTCCTAGAGGGAAAGGCAGCGATTAATTCAGTAGACGAGGCTTGGGGAGAGATTTGGGGTCTGTTTGTTTGTTTTACCTCCTCCTTCCCCTCCTGCTTCTGGGGGAAGTGGCGCTGGAGCCAGGTGGCAAAGCCGGCGAATCTAAATACTTTGTTCACCCAAACTTCTAAAAACCGGGGAATTTATTTGCTCTTTTCTGAGCGACTACAGGGAGCAAGACGGACACAGAGCCGGAGCATCCCAGCATCCCTCCTCCCGCGTGGAGACCAGCCCCGGGCAGGCAGAGCAGGCAGGGACTGCGGGCAGCAAAGCCTCCAGCTGCTTGAGCACCCAATGCCATAGAAATCGCCACTTTAAAATGTGTATATTCGATAACGCCACTTCCAGGAACGCCCCCACCAGCCACAGAGTAACCAGGCATTTCTTGCCCAGGTTTAAATCCCCATTTGCTAACTCATCAGCATTTAATCAACGGCGATCGTTATCACTTCATAGCTCCGGATAACTCAGTTACCCGCAGACCATGGGCGTATTCCCAGCACTCAGCCCTGGAAAAGGCAGTCCTGTCTCCAGAAGCAGCTTCACTAAGTGCCGATGGCTGCACGATACTGTGGAAGAGCCGGACTCCACCAGATTTAAAGCAGCATAAGTGGTCCCAGCCTCTGCCTTGCTCCCTTTTTCCAGTCCCTCTCCTTTGCGTCGCAGCTTAACTGCATTTGGGGTGGGTTGGCTCCTCGGTGCCGTGATATTGCCGGGAAAAAGAGGAGCACAAGACTTCTGCTGCTGCGAAAAATAAAGGACACAGCCCAAGGCTGTGGGCAACCCCCCCCTTCCCCCGATGCCTGCATGCAGGCGATGCTCTCATCCGAGCCGCTCTTCACACCCCCCCGTCCAGCGCATCCATCCCCCCATCTCCTGCAGATAATTCCACACATAACCCTATACCGTGGGCATGTAAAGCCAGGCCAGGGGCGGCAGGGAGCAGGGAGGCTGTCAGGATCTGAGTCAGAGCTCTGGAGTGAGCAGAGACTGGGTCTGGCGAGCAGCATCCTCCCCCAGCACCCCGCTCCCATCCCCGGCATGCAGACCCAAGCTCAGCCCCGTTTTGGGGTGTTCTTCACCCAATTTCATGTCTCGTTAAAGCTTCCTGCAAGGATGAGCTGGCAAGAGGCTGGTCTGTCTCCCCGTGCCCAAGCCCCTGCTCGGCTCCACCAGCAAAACCCCAATTATTCCCCTCGCAACATTAAAGAGTGACACAAAAATGGCCCTGGCACCGTGCCGTACTTGCAGTTTTTGCATTTTAAGCCGAACAACATTCCTTTCCCGCAGACGGTGCAGGTCTGAGACATCCAGTACTTGGTGGAAAACCTGCGGAGAGAAACAGGGAGAGACGAAGCTGCATCACCCCCATCCCTGCTCCTGCAGGAAAATCTCCTCAGCTGGGCTTATCTACCGAGCCCCGATTTATCCTTTCCTTGCTGGCCTCAAAGACTGCTGCAGGTCTCGAGGCATCTTTCTAGGGATGCCAAAGCACAAATCCGAGCCCCTCTTTGGTTACGCAGAAGGGCACAGCCTGGTCCAAAGAGGGTCCAAGCCAGCCAGGATGGGCATTAGCCACCGGCTTGCTGCGGCTCCCCAGCTTTGGCCACCCCCAACTGCGGCCAGAAGCCCCCCAGAACACCTCCCTGCCCTGGGGACCAAAGTTTCCAGCCCATTGGAGAAGCAGCTGCCCCATGGAATAGCAGCGCCGAGGCTATTTCTAGTGCTTTGTCTTCCTGAGGTAGATATGGAAGGGCAATAATCCGGAGATGAGAAATTTGCTGAAGGTTGGCAAGGTCACGGCTCATACATGGCTTTTATTGATAGCGACTCAAGCCTTATCTAAACTAAATCTGAACTGAAATGGAATTTAAATGGGCTTCTAGGGTAGCGCAGCTCAGCCTGGGAAACAGGGGGAACAGCCCTGAGCCCCCCATCCCAGACCAGAGATGGAAAGAGCTCATCCCTCGGCATTGGGGGAGGGGGGATTCTCCCAGCACTGTGTACCTGTGTTTTATTGAGTTTCCTAGATCTCGACGGGGGATCTGCGGGGACCAGCGAGGCACTGACAGCGTATCTGTAGGGAGAAGAGAGACAGGGGAAACCATCAGGTGGTAATCAAAGCCAGAGCCAGGGTTCAAGCTTTTGGGGAGGGGAGGAAAGGACACACAGAAAAAAAAAAAAAATAGGGTTTTGCCTGATAATTCCCCTTAGAGATGTGCCACTGGGGTCTCTTTCTGAAAAGCAAGAGGCTTTGTGCTTGGGTCTGCGGGGAAACAGGGTCTCCTGCCCCCCCCTAACGGCCTCCAGCACCCAGTTTGGGCCAGGGGAGGGGAGGGAGGCTATGCGCCCATCCGCTCACAGGGCGGGAGGGCACAGCCATCAGAGCCACGTCAGGAGAGCCAAACATGAAAGGGAAAATGAAGCTGAAACGACAACGGCATCATTTATTAATAAGACATCACGTCTCGTGGTCACAGCTGAACAAAAAGCCAAGTGTCAGCTGCTTGGAAGGCAACTGAGCTCGTGTTCGAATACAAGAGCCAAGTAAAAAGCAGCCTCGGCGCTCTCCTCCGAAGGGAAAAGGAGGCAGAAAGGGTAACAGGACCTTGGCTGGGTAAAGAAAAAGAGATAAGTTCATTAGCACCGGCTGGAGCAGGCAGGTAATTAGCAGCACGGTTCTGTGCTTGGACTCCACATCCCCCTTCAGCCTCAGCAAGGGCAAAGATCCTCCTCCTTCCTCCTCCTCCTCCTGCCCCAGCCACGGGAGAGGGGCTGCCCCGAGGGATGCTCAGCCCCAGGCAGGGGATCGGTGCTGGGGATTCGGAGGTTAGATTTTCGATAAGGGATTCGAGAGGTTTCCTGGGCACAAGCCCTGGCAGGAGGCGAGCCGAGACGCGGCGCGGCAGACCCTAGCTGCGAGCCCGGCCGTTTGCTCAGAACGCCAGCAAATCCCTCGCTAAACACAGTCTCGATATTATCCCTCCGAGTGGGGAGAACCACTGTTTGCTTTAATATCCCATTTTAATATAGCGGGCAGGCGTTTTAATTGCGCTTTCTGTCTGAAGGTTACATTTACATGCTGCTTCCCGTGCAAGGCGCTGTTAAAAGTCTTGGGAGTATCGGAAAACGCATCCATCTCCGGTACCTCCCGCCAGCAGCTGCGCCAGTTCCTTCTCTTACTCCGCTGCCTCGGTCCCCATCACCCCTCGGCCAGAGCCAGCAATTAAGATGTTGAAGGGCTACAAAGTCAATTAATGTAATTGCTGCCCTCTCCCAGCCCCGGGCTGGCTGTTTCACACCAGCAGCACGCCGATATTTTTGACCCACGCATCTCACCAGCCCTTCAGACAACCGCCCCCAGGCTCCTGGATCAGCATCCCTCCCGCTGCCCCAGTGTCCGCAGCCTCCCAGGGATGTCCACGAGAGACGATGCTCTAAAGAGTGGGACCACTCCATGCACTATTCCTCCCTAAACGTCATTTTCTCATTGGTAAATGACATTACACAAATAAGTAGTCGTCCGTCCGTCCCCCCGCCCCATCCTCTCAACACCGGTCCTTGATGAACTAAACACCTGGGCAAGAGCAGCTCCTCACCCAGAATTAAATTACAACCTCCACTTTATCAGCCACAATTTATTTCCACTAACTTTCAGCTGGCCTCAATTAAATCCTGCCAAACCGGGGAGGGGGAGAGGGGGCCCATAGGCAAAGACGGCTGAGCCTTTTAATTACTTTCTAAATGCGCTCACTGCAAAAATGTATTAAAGTGTATCGGGGATTTTAACCTCCTAACAAAAACGAGACCTACGTGATTCACGGCTAATTACCTTCATTAGAGGGAGCGATACATGGAAGGATCGGGGTGTCGAACAATAGAGCGGCTGTTTGCGGGAGGGAAAACAAGCGAAGAGGGGCAGGAGGGCAGGGGAAGACATACACACACACCCCCCGCCCAGTGCCGCGGGGGGCAGCCCCAGGGGTTTGGGGGGGGCTTTGAATTTAATTGGTGATTCTCCCCTTTAACCTGATGCTCGCCCGGAGGAGAAGCTGCTTCTCCCCAGGCGACATTAAATCAGGGTGATGCCCCAAGGGAAGGGGGAGACGCCGCAGCCCGCCCCCCCGCCACGGGATGAATATTCTCATCAAAAACCCCAGATTGACACAATTAGAGGAAATGGCAAGAAAAAAAGATGAAAAAAAAAGATAANCCAAACCAAAACAAAACGAAAAAACAACTCTTGTGCCCACGGGAGCATGTCTCGCTGCTGCCGGGGACAGGGCGCAGGCTTTGTCATAGGGACCCCGTGATGGAGAATTGCCCCCACGGCACCGGGAGAAGTTGACCCTCAGGAGCTTTGAAGCATGACAGCCGGCTGCCCGCCTCCCCCCCATCCCTCTGCTGCTGGCAGCTCGTCACACCCCCCCACCTAGCTAACGACCCCGAGCTGCCCCACTCCGATTGATGTCTCCCGACCTCCCCTGCTCCGGTGTCAGTCATTACTTATACATGTATCACCGGCAACCTCCCCTAGGGCTTGAAAATCAGAGCTCTCTCAGCCATAATTCCCCTCGCACAAGTGTGCGAGGGCAGTTTTAGGTGTCGTCCCCCTGCCCCCACCCCGATGTGTTATTTAATGGACACGGGTGTAATTTCCCAGGTGAGGATGCAGCTGGTACCACTGAGCAGCCTCATGGGGACACCCCAGCCGAGCACCCACCCCTTTCCCACCACCCCATCACCCGGAGGAACCTTCAGAGGCCAAACCCTGCTCCCAAACACAGTGCCGGTGCCTGAAGCCACTCATCATCACATCGATGCTCTCAGGGCGGCACATCCCCCCCATGCCGGGGATGCCACCCTCCACCCTCACCCCCTGCAAAACCTCGGCACTTTCCTTCGCCACGGCATCACGCTGGCAAAGGTCAGGGCTCCTGCTCCATGCGGCACAGCTTATCCTTGAGTCAACAGCCCGCGCTTGATGGGATCAGATGTGCCAGGAGAAGAGCAGGGAAGGGGTGAAACCGCCCGGACAGAGGGTGACAGCCGCCTCCGGCACGTCTCTGACAGCCGACACGGGAGAAGAGCCCTGCTGTCCGGCTCCCCGGCGGTGACAGGCAGCTGTGACAGCCGCCGCTGGTCCCTGAGTGGCACCCGTGCGCTGGGAGGTGACAGGGACCGGGATGCTGCCTCGGCCGTGATGCCCTCCTCGCCCCCGCTGCCAGCCCAACGGCTCCCTGGTGCCTTTCGGCTGCCGGGGCGGATGTTTCCCCTCTGTTCCCCTGCTGGGAGGCACGATGCCTGGGCATCTCCTGCATGGAGAAGAGTAGCCAGAACTCCCCTTTTTCATTTATTTGGGGTTTCCACCCTCCCTGGGGTGGATCAGGAGGGCAGTGATGCCCTCAGCAAGCGCCAACACCCTCACCGAATACACCAGGAGCGTCATCCGGGGCTGGCAGCTGTGCCAAACCACAGCGATGGCGACCAGGTTTTGGTATGATATCCCCCTTCTTCGTCTCCTGGCACCTTTCTGGCTGCCCAGGGAATTGGTGTGAATGTGTTATCCATCACAGCGACAGCCCGATAAACAAACCCTCCTTCCTCTACTACAGCAAACAGCATCAGGCGATGTTCGCAGTATGAATGGGACGGATAAAATCAATGGAAGTGAACTTGGAAAGCATCCCGGGATGAGTCACCGCAAAGCTGAGGAACGGCCAGGAGATTTTGCACTTGTCTGTAGATGTCCTACAGACCCACGTCCACCTTGGGCAGCCACCAAAACACTCCTAGCACTGGCCACAGGATGGTTGAGCCTCCCTGGAGAGGTTATGGGGAGACACTGGGGTGCAACCTCCTCCCAAAACAGTTCAACAATCATCTGGAAGACAACCACAACAGGTTTGGTGTCAGCTGTTGTCTCTGCCACCCCATTCCCAGGCAGAAACCGCAGCCCCGGGGCCTGTACCATGATGGTGATGGGGGGTGCTGGCAGAGGTTACCACCCACGTGGTCCACAAGACACCTCAGTCCTCATTCTAGCAGTTTTTAGGGTCAAAACAAGATGGGAGACATCCCCAAATAGCTCAGCTGCAAAGGAAGCTGCAGCAACACTCGAAGCAGCATCACTGGCAGCTTTTACCCCCTGCCCCGGCCCCGTGATATAAAATCCATGCAGGATTCAAGCTAAAAAGGCAGTCGACCTGCCCCCTCCTTTAGTGCATGTGGCACATATTCCACACACAATCACAGCCAGGTCCAAACCCATGGTGTCCCCACCGCGGGTGGCAGGAGGACGCGGCGGCTCGAAACGAAACCTCAGCCCTTGCCGAGGGGATCTCCCAAAGCAGCCGGGGACAGGGCAGGGCTGTTCGCAGAGCATCTCTCTAGCAAGAAAACAGAGTCACTTCATAATCCCGGCAGTTCCTCTTTGCGGCGTGACAATCCTATTTATACAGCTGAAATGTCATGTTCAGTCGCTTCGCTTGGCTTNCAATTCGCAGCCTTGCAGGGTCAATTAGGCTTACCCAGACAAAGCTGTATTCTTCGGCTCTGCTGCTGGGGTAGGAAACCCTCCAGTGCCTCGCTGGAACAGCCCCATGGGGAGGCAGCCAGATGTGGCCAGATGTGGGCTACAGGGAGCTCCCAGCCTGACTGCCAACAGGGCCATGGAGTGCTCGTACTGTGTCTTGTACTGGCAGCAGGGCAGGTTCAGGGAGGAGAAAACCACTGATGGTCACAACAAAATGATGTCCTGGCTTGGGAAGTCCCCTGCTGAAGGGGGTTCGGGCTGGGAGAGCGTTTCGGAGAAGTCTCTTCCCCATGAAACCACCCCCAGTATCGAGGATGGGGTGCCTGCAGAGAGGAGACATGGTCCGAATGGCACTGGCTGCTCACACACATACCCCATGGCACCCTCAACACGCTCTTGGGTCCTGCCTGGTCCTTTCCAGCAGAAAGGCTGGATTTAGGACTCCTGGATTCCCAGCGCAGGGCTTGATCCATTGGACATTATCTTGAATCCCTCTTCGCCAGCCATACCTACCCAACACCAGCCCTTCAGAGGGCTCTCTCGCACATGCTCAGGGGCTGAGGAAGTGCAAAGTGCTCTGGTGACATCTCAGCACTTGCTGCTTGCTTGGCCATCACTGGTTGACCACCCCAAGGCCCAGGTAGGCACAGCCAGGCTGTTTCCTGGGGCTGAAGGTCGGTGCTGTAAACTGCAAAGTCCTTGGTCACAAAGCCAAGAGGCAGAGCCAGGACCAGGATCCAGGAGAAGTGACCTACCAGGGACACATCCAGAGCAGCACCAAAGGCAAGTGTGGGTGCAATGGAGCTGATGAACAGGACTGGGCTGATGCACCCAGCTGGGAGACGAAGGCAGGGGAGGCGGGCAGCACTGGAGACCACATTAAACCAGCCATGATGGGCTCTCCAGGGACAAGAAAAAGGCTTTGAGTGGTTACTGCTCATAACTCCATGTACCGGCGGATGCTCCATGGCTCTCATCTTGCTCCCAGGCCACAGAAAGGGCTTCTCTGCTGGGTGCTGCAGGATGGTGTTCAGCAACACCCCTGCACGAAGAGGCCTCTCACACAGCTTCGGTTTGTGGGCCCCTGGGGAGAGGCAAGGGGTTTTTCCTCTTCTGGTACACACTAGGTCTTGGGTTGGGTTGCCTTGGCTGCTCCTTTCCTTCTGCAGGCTTGGCCACCATCTGGAGGAAGGGCAGTGGTGAGGACATTCCCCCCACAGCCGTGTGCCCCAGTGCTCATTTTTCTGTCCTAGCAGTCTTATTTTTGTCCTTCCCTTCCACCCCCTTTTTGTTTTAAATAGTCCAGGATGTAAACGATGTTCTTGGCCCATCCTGGAGAACATCAAGCAGGTGACCTGATCTGGATGCACAGGGTGACAGTGCTCTGGCTGGCCTTGCAGCAGGGAGAGGACAGGCAGAGGCCACAGCCCAGGAGCAAGGTCAGCCGCTTCCAGGACACCCAGGTAACAGAGACACAAAAAGGACCTACCAGGCATGAGGCTTTGCAATAAAAAGGAGAAGATCCAACCCTGATTTCGGGGTGCTTGTAGCCAAGTCACAGGGTCCTGAGTCCTAAATCCTATTTCAAAGTAACAACATGTCACTGGTGGTCATTTGTTGACCAGGAGTGACCAGATGCACCACAAGAGGGTCCTGGATGGAGCCAGACAAACCATCTTCTGTCTCTCAGCCGTAGGGCTGGGCTATCTCAGGGCCAAATTGGAGTTCAAAGGCACCCCAAGAGCCTTTACTTCCCCCCTTCTGCTTCACCTCCAAGGGCTGCTAAGGAAAAATTTCAATTCAAAACCAAAATTCATGGGGATCCTGGCCCTGGGCGAAGGGGACTTAGCCCCTCTGGCAGGATTTGTGCGGCAGGAGGAAGAGGCTCCTTCTGCAGCTCACTCGCTGCCAGCCCTCATGCTCTTGCTCCACGTCTGTGAAAATCTATTCCCATCAGGGCAAACCGGCTGTTAAAAATAAGAGAGAAGCATCCAGACACGCATCTGATGAGGACCAGAGATGATATAGGTGGGAGCATGCTCCTGCCACAAGCAGCGAGATGCGCCGGCTGATGAAAAGAGATCATGGAGAGACAGCCAGGGTCTCACCAAGGGCTCGCCAAGCTCCTCTCCCGCATCTCAATCCAACAACAACATTTTTTGGTTTCCATGCTTAGGGAAGTAATTCCACATCGATCCAGAGCATCCCAGGCACTGCCATGCTGATCCCACAAGAGAAAAAGGGAAGAGGCGTTTTCCTTTTTAAAAGCTTGAGCACCCATGGTCATGGGGATGGGATATTGTGGAGAACTTGGCTGTCAAACCACATCTGTGCCTTGAGGATGGGGATGGGGGACAGGGAGGTCCTTGGGATGCGGGGTGGACACGATGCGCTGGCTCACACCCCAGGTGAGCCCCATGGAGCTCATTCAGTGGCGCGTGGGAAACCCATTGCACTTAAAAAGCAAGGAGAAATAGTGGTACCCCAGGAGATGGGGTGAGGTGTGACCCCCAAACCATGACCAGAGCTTCTCATAGGACCTATGAGCCCTGGCACTTTGGATCAGTGAGAACAGCAGCAAGATGAGAGCTGGGGATCCAAGAACACATGAAGCACCGTGTGCTGGAGCGGGGGAAGCCACCCATGTCCCGTAACAGGAACGCTGGACGTGGGGAAAGCTGCAGAGATATCTGCTCCTCCCCACAAATAAATGCGCACCTGCACCACTTGGCGTAACTCATCTTCTCCCCGCGAGGTAACGAACCCTGGCGTCAGGCTCCATTAAAGTCCATCTCTCTCCCCGCAGGGCCATGCTCAGCACCCGGCTGCCACGAGCAGGATGCGGCTGGTCTTCCCACAGGCTCACACACCAGAAAGCCAATGTGGGAGCAGACAGAAACCCGGGATGCAGCTCGAGGACAAGGCCAGCGGTACAGAAATGATGCAGAAACACGAGAGCGCTAGAAAAACTAGTCTCCTGGGATTTTTTTTTGCCTTGCATCACATTTTCCTGGCAGGTCCCCAGGAGCAAGGGATGCTGAGCGTACAGATGCTGATCCTGCAAGGACCAAATGGTTTCATTGATGCTAAAACCTCTCAACAGGGATGAACTGGCTGGTGCAACCAAGCCCGTCTTCTCCACGGATCACATCTAGCCCAGAAAATAAACATTCACAGCAGCCAAGAAAGTTGGAGGGCTGAGGGAAACGAGAAGAGACACCTCTCCAGCAGCGTTAGTCACTTGATAGCCCATCACTTCTCATCGCGTCACGTTCCTGTGATGCCACATTACATCGGGTTATCACACCACGGGATGTAATCCCAACGCCCATGCGTGAGGAAACCTAATGCAACAAGACACGGCGGGGATTTGCCGAGAATGGGTTTTATTTCTTGGTTTCTGGTCTGCTGGTCCCCAGCGTTCCGGGCTGCGAGTTGAACTCAGCAGATGACGCCAGGGGAAACAGCAATGCAGAAATACCCCTCGCTCCAGATCAATCTTCTGGAGCCAGCGAGAGTCGGGTAAAAGTTGGACATCTCTAGAAATAACATCGCCCACCCACCAAGCTCCTGCCAGGTCCCGCTGTCCCCAAAAGCCAAAGAAAGGGGAGCAAAAGGATGCCGGAAATGGCTTAGTGATTCTTCAATGATCCCAAACAGCAGCTGACTGGCGTAAAAAAAATAAATAAAGAAAGAAATCATGAGGTTTTTGCTGGGACATGCATGGCTGCAGGGATGTAAGAGGGGTGAAGGAGCTGCCCCATCACACCAGCACCCAGCTCCTGCAAACCGGTGTTCAGGGTGGCTGGTGAAGCTGTCCCAGTGCTGCTTCTCACCCCATGAGAAGCAGGACGAGGAGGAAAACCTGCCGGTGGCGGGGGGCTGGATGGGCAGGGAGGGCTGGTGCCTGCAAACCCCCTGCTACAGTCAAGAGCAGAGCAGTGAGAAGGACTTGAAGAACCTCCAAACGAGCCAGAAAGACCACATTTTGGGAAAAGAAACAGAAGGAAAAAGTCTGGGGAGGGGCAGGTGGCAGAAAACCAGCCTGGATACGGAGTTGGAGGAATTTTTTAGCTGAGCGATAAGAGGAAAGGGGTGCTCACCCTTCCCACCACAGTTCTTGGAGTGCAAATGTCTCCCAGCAGCTGCCAGGAGTTTTCTGGGAGGGTTTTGTTTAGGCTGGGAGTCATGCCTGGCTTGTAAAAGCTTCAATTCCTGCAGAATGAATCGGGGCACCCAGTCCAAGACTGGGAAATAAGGGTCAGACTGCTTCTGCCCAGTCGACAACAACGCCCCAGCTGAATTAGTCAGCCCAAACCCATCGCGTCCCACCACCAGCATCACCTGGAAGAGGGCAAATCACCCCGGGCAGCCTCACCAGCAGGAGAGGACCCAGCTGCTGGGCCCAAGCGCCCGTGGGGTTTGCACCAAACCCGTCCGAATTGGGGCCGGCTTCACCCAAACTCCCCATCGGCTGAAAACCCAGTAAGCAAGAGAGGTCTGAAAGACAACCTCCCCGCACCAAGGTAGAACCACAGCTGGATTTAGAAAAGAGCACTTGGAAAAGTCACTCTCGAGTGACAGCCAGCCAGCGTCACCAACCCAGGCAGCATGGAAAGGCTCACGGCTTTTCCTAAACGACAGTAGCCACCCTCCTGCATCCATGTTATAGCAATAGGGGAACAAATGCATAAACCAATATTCAATATGACAGTGGGTTTGTATATATACAGACATATATAATCAAGTTTCATAGAATCACAGCATGGTTTGGGTGGGAAGGGACCTTAAAGACCACCCAGTGCCACCCCCTGCCCTGGGCAGGGACACCTCCCATCAGACCAGGTTGCTCCAAGCCCCGTCCAACCTGGCCTTCAACACCTCCAGGGATGGGGCAGCCACAGCTTCTCTGGGCAACCTGGGACAGGGGCTCACCACCCTCACAGCAAAGAATTTCTTCCTCACATCTCATCTAAATCTCCCCTTTTCCAGTTTAAAACCCTTCCCCCTTGTCCCATGGCTACCCTCCCTGATCCAGAGTCCCTCCCCAGCTTTCCTGGAGCCCCTTTAGGGACTGGGAGGGGCTCCAAGGTCTCCCCGGAGCCTTCTCTTCTCCAGGCTGAACCCCCCCAACTCTCTCAGCCTGTCCTCACAGCAGAGGGGCTCCAGCCCTCCCAGCATCTCTGGGGCTTCCTCTGGCCCCGCTCCAACAGCTCCATGTCCTTCTTGTGCTGAGGACTCCAAAACTGGACGCAGTACTCCAGTATTTGCTCAGAAACACCCACATATCTCTAAACACTGATGGGAGGCACCTGCATGAGGTTCTCCAGACCATCAATGCATGGGCAACAATGCTTCCCAAGGTCACATCCTCTGCTTGGCATCAACCGTCACCCACCCCATGGAAGGGGGACCTGAGGGGGGGTGGTCACTGGGACTTACTTGCTGAGAAGGTGGCTTCGGTGTGGACAGGAGGGGTGGAGGGGAGGAAAGGCGGGTACCCCACAAAGAAAGAGCGCAGGGAGCGCTCAGAGAGGAGTGGGGAGCGCTGCGCGGGGATGTTCTCACAGCTTCCCACGCTGTTGTGGATCTTGAGGTTCAAGGGCTTGTTCTTCTTCTTGACTCTGGAAGGAAAAGGGAGGAGAACAAAAAAGGAGAGAAAAGTGAAGGGCAAGAAACCAGGGGGGGTGTTTGCTTACAGGTGGGGAGGAGGGAACAATGCATCAAGGGACTGGTGGCACCCGTAGGATGCTCACGCTGTGCCACCCCGTGAGCTCATGTGATAATTAGACCCGTGTCCCTACAAGAACTTTCAGTCCCTGCTTATCATCAAAAAAAGGCAATTTTCATTGAGAGGGGCAATTTTCATTGCATTCGAGAGCTCTTCCTCCTGCAAAACCTGGCTGAAAAGGGTCAGTTGGTCCAGAAGCCCCGTCACCCCCAGCCTCGCTGGCCTTATCACAACCCCAAAATCACCTACTTGCCCACCAGCCTCCCTGGAGCTGCATCACTGCCCCCGGCAGTGCCCCAACCCAAGAGATTTCCCACACAAACCTGCCTGCATGCACCTCGCTGATGGTTAAAAGCCGTGATGGTGGTGATGTCGGTGTCCTTGAACATCTTTGCACAAGACCCCAGGTCACCGCCTTGTCCCAGTTGGGGCAGGAGGGCTGGGTGTGCTGCTCTGCCCATCGCAGCTCCTCTTTAGAGCAGCTCAGGGGCTGCCAGCACTGGGTAAGGCTCCCTCTCCAAGGCAGCCATCACACAGAGCATCCCAAAGCACCAGCCATTACTACCAGCCCCACTTCAAATGGGGGAAACTGAGGCAGGGAGGGATGATGGAGCAGATTCAGACTCCTTGCTACAGTACCTAAAATGGACTTAGACACTTGTAGGGCTGCGAAGCTGGAGAGATGCTGCTAAAAGCTGGAGAGATGCTGCAGCCTGTGCATCACGGCGGGGCTGGTCCCAGCTCCTTCCCACCAGGAGCGAGGGATTGGCACCCAGATCACCAGCACTCAGCACCTGCTCCAATTTTAACGTCGTTTCATGGCACCTACGTCCATTTTGGGGCCAGAGAATTAAGCACAAGAGAGGGGTGGACTGCAGCGGAGCGCAGCACCTGAGTCTAGCACTGTGAACCCCAAGAGAAACCCAAGGAGCAGCTCGCTGAGGCACAGGACTGTGGTGTGGACAACCCTAAGCACTGGGAAAAAAGGAAATGCTGCGGGGCAGGGGGGTAGGAGACACCCACCTCTCGCTTATCAGCCCATTTTTCCGCCTGCCTTGCGCTGTGACAAGGACCAGCTGTCACTCCGGTGGCTCAGATGGACCCAAAGCAGTGCAGGAACCTGACGTATTTGCCACGTAGATGGACGCCGATGGCTGGCAGGGGCTGGGCTGCAGGTTTCTGGCACAGTGAAGCCTTGATGGCTCAGATGCACCCACCTCGGCCCCCTCGCAACAGTGTGAGACAGAGAGGAGCATCCCAAAGCAGCCTCTGGGAAAGGCAGCTCAGCTCTTTTGGAGATGTGGAGGATTTGGGGCAGAAACCCACATTTTTGGGGCAGCGCGGCAGCTTGCAGTGGTGAAGGACCCTCCTGCCCTCCCAGCTCACGAAGGGCCAGAGGGGGTTTTCTCACAGGCGACGCAGTTAGCAGCGATGCCCAGCTGAATTCCGGCCTTTCATTCCACCCGCTGCCTTTGGTTCCAGGTTATACTGTTAGAATTGGGCAAAAAAAACCCAACGTGGGAGCAGAGAGGGAGGTGACGAAATCACGGCCCCACCGTGGCAGCGGCTGCAGCCTGGAGAGGGGAGGGAACGCAGAGCCCCAAAGCCAAACCGGAGCTGGGCGATGCCGGGCGATGTCGTGAGCCCTGTTGCAGTGGAAATCAGGAAAGTATAAACCCAGGCACCACTCACTCTCAAAACCTCGTGTCTGGCAGCTGCTTTCCTGCCAACACCTATACGTTTATTCTCAGGCACCAGGGTCCTCCTCTGCTGCCATCGCTCCGGTACCATCAACCGGAGACAGACCCGCAGGAGAGCCATCCTCCCCCGGGCCGTACATCTCCTGCCGCCCCAGGTCCCCGCGGTGCCCGGGGGCATCTGGCCATGCCAGCCCATTGGAAATGACCGCGCTGCGCTCACCAGCCCGCTTTAGCAGAAGAAAATTAAACCTCCCTCTAATAAAGCTAATTGTTTCCTCGCACAGGAAAAGCTGCTGCTGCTGCCTTTAGGGTGGCTGTAAGGACTTCTTTGGGTGCGCTGGGTTCAGGGATGGGGAGGATGGTTGCCTCCAGCCTGGTCCGACAGAACAACCCTCCTGCTTGGAGCCCATGGGGGACCATTCCACCGGCTGCCCCATGGCCAATGTTCGCCACGCCATGCCCTGCCAGGGGGATCTAAGCTGCTCCTGACCCTAAACCCTTAAAGCACATCTGCAAAGCACCAAGGCGAGGAGAAGGCTGGTGGCCCCCAGAGCCAGTCCGACCCCTCCATCGCTGCCGCTGGATCCCAGTGGCACAACCACGGCATCTCCACCGAAGCCCCCAGCGCAGGCACAGCCCCAGCTCCCCGCGAGCTCGGCCACCGGCACCTGGCCCAAAGCGCTTCCTGCAATGCAGTGATTAGCCACTAATCTCATTTTTTTTTTTCCACCCATAAATCAGTTCCAGACCAAATATTTACTGCGAGCATCATTTCCTCGCCAAGCAGGGCCGGTGACAGCTCTCATTATTAGGAAGGATGAGTGATTTTGGACAGAGAGATATTTTTCTCTCTCCCTTGTTTCTTCAGAAAAAAAAACCAAACAAAAAAATAAATTAATAAATACACACGAACACCATGATCTAGCCGGCGAGGGTTGGCTGCGTGTCTCGCCATGGCCTTGACCCTTTTTCCCTATCCCAAAGCAGGGGGAGCAGGGATTGAAGCCTGGGGAGGAGCGGGATGCTGCGGCAGGAGCACCCTCACCTGTGGCAAGTCCCCCGCCGCAGGGCGGGTGTCCTGCTGCAGGCACCCCAACAGTGGGGACGGCAGTGTCCCAGCTGTTAGGGATGCCCGAGGTGTCCTCGGGGTGCTGGGGGACTGAGAGCAAACCCGCACCTTCGCCTCCCCGGGTGCTGCCCCCCAGGCTTTGAGTCCTGTGGGAACAGGCTGCAGTGGCAGCTTGTCCCTCTGTGGGGAAGAAGCACCCGGGCAGGATATGGCCACGGAGCCCATGGGGGGCTCCAGGGACCAGGGCAAGAAGGTGGCCGGGTTGCAGAGGACACAGCTGTCCCCTCGCTGGCTTCCCCCTGGTTTTGTCCCCAACTGGCAGGGGGTGTCCCAGCACCGCACGTGGTCCGGTGGTGTGTGCCCATCCCCCAGCAAAGGCAACAGGGAGGAAGGTAGAAACAGCGAATAATCCAAAATCTGCAGGAGGACAAGTCCTGCAAGCGGCAGAAGGCCCAAATGACTAGCTGAAAAGACACCCCAAGAGGTGACACGGTTCCTCTGCTTCTCTGCAACCTCCTCTTGGCCGCTCCAAAGTGGCCCCGAGGCCACGACCACCAGTTTGGGGCCAAGACACCCAAGGTGCCAGCGGGGCGCAGAGCAGACCCCTCCCTGACATGCAAACCAAGCTCCGTTTGGGGCTCCTTGTGTAGAACAAGGGTCAAACGCTGCCCCTGCTGCATGGGCTCAGAGCAGGGGTGTGGGATGAGGCCACAGGTACCGCATCAGGGACTTGCTGCCATGGTGGGAGGCGGGGGTCACAGCCTGCTCCTCGCCAGCCTCCTGCACCCACCCCTTTGCATCGCAGCATCCCAGAGGGTAACCGGGATGGTTCCCCGGGGCCTTACACTGGACCAGCAAGGCAATAACCATCCCGGTGGGGAGCATCTCCTCGCCTATCCTCCCCAAGAGCTTTGCAGAGGGAGGAGGGGTTTTTGGGAATGCTCTTTCATAAAATCATTTAGGGTTGGAAAAGACCCTTAAGACGATGGAGGCCAACTGTTCAGACCACCCTGTGCTTATCTCAGCCCACGAAAGGAGAACCAGGACAGGGACGACATGCCACAGCCCCCTCCCCATAACCTACCAACGGGACAGTCAGTTCAGCTCAGAGGACTCCGGGCTCTCAGAGATGCAGGAGGGGATGGGCTTTGGCTGGTGACTGGGCCAGCGTGGTGCAGAATGTGGCCACCGCCCTTCGGGAGAGACGCACCCGGGGCTGCACCAGCCCAGTCCTGCGGTAAAAGCCTTTCCTCCTCCAGAGCACTAAGTCGCTCCTAAATTAGGCTTTTTCCACTCCAGGGGTGAAAAGTTATAGCTCTTTTCAGGCTATAAGCAGAGATAAAGGTGTAAATCCCCAGGGCAGAGGTGGCCATACCTCCTAACCACTGCTGGCCTTCAACTTCCAGTTCCTGAGACCCGTTTCGCCCTTCTCCAGCCAACATTTCCATTTTCCCCTCATTTACCCAAGCCAGCATCGCCCAAGGCGGGGAAAAGCCTGTGCTGGAAATGCATCATGGTCCTCCCAGCACAGCCCAGACCCCCCCAGACCCCACATGCTGGGGGCAGGAGGAGCCCCCTCCTCTGTGCCAGGCTCCGATGGGCATCATCCCCTCACCAGGCATCACCCCCTCACCAGGCATCACCCTCTGCTGGGCTCCGAAACCCAACAAGGTCAGGTGAAGCGAAAAAGGGGATATTTAAAAAAAAAAAACAAAGAAGGAAGAACATCAGCATAATTCAATTTTCCATAGGGATAAATCCCCAAAGCAGCAGCAGACACCCCTCCCATTCTGGATGGATGCCAGGCTGGACCTCGCTGCTGGGCATCTCAGCCAAAAAAGCCCCGGACGGATCAGGAGAAACCAGCAAAATCCAGCACACAAGATGCAAACCAGACCCGCTTGGATGCTCGGGAGGGCTTGGCTGTACTAATCCCCCCATTAAGCACCATTTCAGCCCTCCCCAGAAGCCGGCAAGTTCTCAGCTGCTTGCCCTGGGGTTGGGGGGGGTTGGAAAAGGCAAGCACTCCCCCCTAAAACATCCCAGTGATTATAGAGCAATGCTGCTGGAGAAGCCAAGGTGGCAGAAGGGGCTATTTAGATAGTGGCGATACCTCCTGGCCCCCGGGAAGGACCATTTTCCTCCAGTCACAGCTGGGCAACTACCGAAATGAGACTCCAGCCCATGCCGGGGGAGGCTCCGAAGCGCCAGGCGAAGGGAACAGGGAGCTAGTTATATACCGGTTATTTTTTATTCCAGTTTTAAAGGGTTCGTGGGGAGGAAAAGGGATGATGTGCAGTCCTTGAAGCCCCCCAGAACCTCAGGGGTGGCAGGAAAAGTGCCATCGCAGGGACAAGGGGCTCCTTTGCCACCAGATTCAGAGCAGATCCACAAATCTAAGCATCCCAAATGCTTTTTTTTCACCATTGCTGGAGCCTCAGGTCCCCTCTCCGCACTCATCCCAGCCCCATCCCTGCTGCAAAGCCAGGCAGCCCCCGGGGGCTCCGCAAGCACCGAGCACCCCTCGCTGCAGGGTGCCAGGCTCCCCGCCGGCGAGATGGGGCCAGACCCTGCCCCACACAGCCCCAGGCTCCCCAAACCCTTCGTGAGGTGACCATTTCTCAGCCCTTCCTACATCGCGAGCCCCACAGATGCTCCAGGACCCGCAGACCTTCCCCAGCACCCCCCGGTCAGCCTGCCCCGCTCTCATACCTTCTCACCATCCCCTATCCCTCCACACAGCCCAAAAAAACCCTCTTGTTTACCCATGCCTTCCCCATGCATCTCCTGAGGGGGACACCAGGCACAGCATCCCCCACCCGAGCCCCCCAAAAACGGAGTTCGCAGAAACATCAGGGCTCATTTTGGCTGTGGATGCTCAGGAAAACCGGCGTCGCTCACCTGGAGCGATTCCGCGCACAGATAGGTAAATGCCACCTATTAGGGAACATAATTTCATGCAAGAATTTGCTAAATGTATGCTGACAGTTTTCAAAAAGAAAATAAAAATAAAAATAAAATAGCCCAGCTTAATGCAAATCCCTTTAGGTGTCAATCCAGCCTGAATGGCTCATCCCCGCCTGCGCGGGGGAACCAGTCAAATGCTTATCACCCGCTTCGGGGGAGGCGGGGGGAGGAAAAAAATAATAATAGAGGGTTTCAACAGGCAGTGAAAAACACGAGCAGACACCCAGGACAAAGGGCCCGTCACTCCTTTCAGCCCCGGCGAGGTTCTACCTGCATCGAAGCCCAGCGGGAGGGCAGGGGTTGGCTTGCAGCAGGAGCCGGGATGGTATGGATGCTATAGGGTACCCACTGAGGACACACCGAGCTCTGCTGTGCAAAAGCCCGAGGCAGCTGGGATGTCCCAGGGGTGATTCCCAAGCTGGAAGAGCGGGATGTGATGGGAAAGCGAGTGTTTGCCAGCAGAAATTGGGATAGGAGGATGGGCGCAGGGGGATCTATACATGACGGAGGGGGGAGGTGCAGCGGCCACAGGGCTGTTGGCCCCGGCGTACGGCTCTGACCCACGGGAATCCCAAAGAGCATCCCAACGGGGACATGCCAACCGGCCCCCTCCACCCCAGTGGCAGCATTGGCTTCTCCATGCCTTCTTCTCACATAAAAAGATGGAAATCGGGGAAAATAACTACCTGCTCTGCAGGCATTTCTCATCGCTTGCCAATATTATCATAAACAAAGAAAAATTAAAACAGGCTTAAATTTAAAATCGAGCCAAAACAGGCAAGTTGACCCTGCGGCTGACGGCGCCAGACTATGTTTTATTCACTGCTTTGCTCCTCTCCAGCACACTCCAGTTTCAACGCAAGCCTTTCTTTTAAAGGAAGGGAAATAGAGTGGGGGGCGGGAGGGGGAAATATAAAAAAATTAAAAAAGCTCTCTCATTGGTATTTCAGTTAGCGCTCTGCAAAGGATTACAGATGGCTGCTGCCTGGCCTGAAGTGCACAGCTTCGGTCAGGATTCAGCCTGGAAGATTTATGGCCTTTTGACTGGCTTAATTGCACAATATTCTGTATTAAATCAGAGGAAGGAGAAGATAAAGCCCTTCCCCCGCGCCTCGGCAGGGGCTCTGCCCATCCACACCCCGCAGGCGCCTCCAGCCCGAGCAACGACAAAAAGAGGAGAAAACCCCATAAATTTCCTCCTGCCTTCCCCGCCACCAAATACAAGAAGAGCTGCCAGTTCTACCCCCTCCCTGTTCGGTTCCTGGGTCGCACATGGTTGGCAAAACCCAGCTCCTCTCTTCAGGCATTCCCCAAAAAACCCAGAAAAATCCAGGTGGATTTTTGGCATCCTCAAACCAATGAAGCTGGGGGGGTTTGGAGCAAATCTACCATGATTGGAGCCATCACAACCAACAAAGGAGGCACCAGGTCACTTTTCAGGCATGAGAACAAACCCAGAGCATCCCTCCCCGCACAGCAGGGACACCACTGCCTGCTTTATAGCAATTTCCAGGGTTCAACACAAACACACAGGTAAAGCCAACGGATCGTGGACAAGAGACTTAACGTGAGCCCTCAGTGCGCACTTGCAGCCCAGAAAGCCAATCGTATCCTGGGCTGCATCAGAAGAAGCGTGGCCAGCAGGTCGAGGGAGGTTATTCTCCCCCTCTACTCCACTCTCGTGAGACCCCACCTGGAGTACTGCTTCCAGTTCTCGAGCCCCTACTACGAGAGAGATATGGACATGCTGGAACATGTCCAGAGAAGGGCCACACGAGGATGATCAGAGGGCTGGAGCACCTCTCCTATGAGGACAGACTGAGAGAGTTGGGGTTGTTCCGTCTGGAGAAAAGAAGGCTCCAAGGAGACCTTATAGTGGCCTACCAGTATCTTAAGGGGACCTACAAGAAAGCTGGTGAGGGACTTTTTAGGATGTCGGGTAATGGTAGGACTAGACGGAATGGATTAAAACTAGAGATGGGTCGATTCAGATTGGACATTAGGAAGAAGTGCTTCACCATGAGGGTGGTGAGACACCGGAACAGGTTGCCCAGAGAAGTGGTGGAAGCCCCATCGCTGGAAGTTTTTAAGGCCAGGCTGGATGGGGCTCTGAGCAACCTGATCTAGTGGGAGGTGTCCCTGCCCATGGCAGGGGGCTTGGAACTAGATGATCTTTAAGGTCCCTTCCAACCCTGACAATTCTATGATCATTTGAATTATTCAAACCTGTCTGCAACAGATGAGATTTCTTCATTACACACCCCGAGCCAAACAAGCTCTACGCGATACTAGCTTGATATTAAAAAATAAATAAAGAGAGAATATCCACCAGATGTTACATTTATCCTCCTCATTACTGTAAGAGGCAACAAACCCCTCCCTCCTCCTCCTCCTCCGGCCAGAGGAAAAGCAGGTTCTTCATATCAAAGCCTCAACAGTTAAATATTTATCCAAGTGCCTGTGCCTGCTTCCCTGGATGGCTGAATTTTAAGGTTCGAGTCTTACTGATCTATTATTCTCTTTTCGGAGCACAAAGCATAACTTTTTATTATGACTGCAAATTATAAAGCTGAGAAATTCTTTGAAGGGAGCTCGAGCCAAAGAGGTTCCCCCCCTGCCCCGCCCCATCCCCTCCTGGGACTCACGTGCCGACGAGATGGTGCTGCAGGAGGGCAGGAGGAACAACACCGGGAGCAGACGCGGGCTGCTGCGTGGAGGGAGCTCGAGGAGCTAATTGCCAGGATCCTAGAGCGGGGCCTGTTTCTCATTAAACCCCTTCTGTTTTCTTCGTTTCCACCATTACGTTTCTTTGAGGGATGCACAAGGGCGGTGGTGGAAGAGCACCAACCAACGACGGTGAGGTCGAGTCTCCTTTTGCTGGAGCCATTTCCACACTGGTCCAGCCCTGGGGTGTTCCTTATTTGCAACCAGATGAGTGGGTTTCTCCATCCCTTGACAACACAACCTCAGCCAGGCGGGGCCAGCTCCAGGCATTTTTGCATCCCCACCAAATCAGAGGACAGTTTGGGTTGGAAGGGACATTTAAGGCCATCTAGTCCAAGGCCCCTGCCATGAGCAGGGACATCTTCAACTGGATCAGGTTGCTCAGAGCCCCGTCCAACCTGGCCTTCAATGTTTCCAGGGACAGGGCATCGACCACCTCTCTGGGCAACATGGGCCAGGGTTTCACCACCCTCAGCATAAAACATTTCTTCCTTCTATCTAGTCTAAATCTCCCCTCTTTTAGTTTAAAACCATTACCCCTTGTCCTGTCATAACAGGCCCTGCTAAAAAGTCTGTCCCCATCTTTTTTTTTAAGCCCCTTTAGGGACTAGAAGGGGCTCAAAGGTCTCCCTGGAGCCTTCTCTTCTCCAGGCTGAACCCCCCCAACTCAGCCTGTCCTCACAGCAGAGGAATGAGTGGCCCAAAGACCACAGAGCTCTCCATCGGTATAAGACCCCATTTCCCAGCCACCAACACCTCCGTGCTTGCAAAACTCGACCAAGAAAAGGGACATGATCCACTCAAACACTTGCCTAAGCCACTCGCATTAACATGAGAAGAGCAAGACCTGCGTGGCCTGGGCACCTGGACCTGTTTTGAGAGGCAATTCTCAAAAAACCTACACCATTGGAGGGAAAAGCATGGACTGCCTGTGGCTGGAAAGCCCTGAGGTGGAGGTTCATCACACTAACTACAGCTCTGCAAACCTTTCAGCTCAGAAGAGACACGGGGTGATTTTTCTCCATGGTTTGCTTGCAGGCTGCCTCTGGATCTGAGGTTGCTGACGCATGGTGGGCTTGGGCAGCTCTTTCATTGAAAGAGAGAAGTCAGAGCAGTCTTATGGCTTTTGGGGAAGTCTGCTCTCCCTGCCTTCTTGGTTTTCATTTCATTATTGCCAAGGAAGCCATCAGCACACTTGGCCAGCCCACCACCTGCTTGGGCACTGGGCTGGCCACTGCAGTGGATCGGTGGGGACTTGCAGGATGGTGATGAGATGTGCTCACCAACCTCTTGGGCCACAAAGAAGAGGACAGAGGAGCTGCTTCATGGCTTTCCTGCACAGCTACAGCTGGAAGAGAGAGCTGAGAAGAGCTCAAGTATGTCTTTCTACCATGACCAACAGTGGTCAATCCATGACCTGGTCACCACCCCAGGATGTTGCCCATAGCACCTGCCCTCACCGTGTCCTCCCCTCCTGCATGGACACCATGGAGGCAGCAAATCAGGCAATGGTGCTGGCAGACAGAGAGCTCTGCCGCCTCTCACCGCTCTGCTCTGCCACCACCCTCCCCCTGAGATGTTAATCCTTATATCTTAATTCATAATCACGCTCTGCGTTTTCAAAGTGGAGAAAGGAGGCTCAACTTCTCATTAAAGGACATGGTGAAAAGTTTCTCCTCCAAGCATGTTAAAGCTCCTGCTCCTCTTGATGGAATACCACAGCAGTAATTAACATTAATGACATACTTAAGGAGAACCACAGCCCAGAGCAGTGGGATAATTGCAGCAGAGAGCCAGTTTGTTACGGAGGCTACCCATCACTGTCAAGACGCGGTATGCAGACCATACTTTGAGAGAGCTGGAGACAATCCAGGACCTGTGCAAAACTCCACAGCCCTGACTCACCATTAAAGGCACCAAGATTAATCAGAAAGATTATTTGGAAACAGAGGGAGAGATGCTGCTCATTTTGCTCTCCAAATTCCCTCAGTTCAATGCCCTCCCCCTTGCATAAGTACCAGGCGGGTCTCTACGTTGTCGGACACCATACAGGATGAATAACACAATGCTGAAGATGCTGCATATGGATTATTTGCACATGTTGGTAGTGTCCCGCTGCATCCACCTGCTCTGCAAACATCAATCTCTTGCTCATCCCCAAAGCCAAGAGCCCACCTGCCTTTCCAAGCCTGGAAAATGTCAGAGACACACCAGTCACAAGAGCTGTCTCGATGCCGTTCTAGCAAATCCTGCCCACGCAGAATATCAAATAATTGATCTACCTTGTAGGAGCGTTGATTGGAATTGATACAAGGGAAAATATCATTATTATAAAGGTTGCAGCGCAGCAGAATAAATGACCTATCACTCAGGAACATTTAAGACCAGTGTAGATGATTAACTCTGAGGAACAGCCTAACCGCAGGCTGCTCAGTGCAGTGGGGATGATGGAGAAGACCTCTGATCCTAGGTTTCTGCAAGTCTTTCCTAGGTTTCTCAGTCTTTCACCTCTCTGCCTGGATGCCCCAAGTAGGACTCTACACTAGACTTGGCCATGTGCCACAAGAGATGCCCTGTTCCCAGGGGTTTCTGTGTTACATGGGATGGAAAAAAACACCCACAGCAGAGCAAGAGTTGAGTTCGAGTTGGTTCAGAGTTGGAAATAATACAAGGAAACAGGAAAAGAAGACGACGGGTACACACTCTATCACCAGATCAGATGTGAACTTCACGTCTGACTTCAGCCATCCAGGATATCGTCATTCTCGTTTTGAAAAACAGTACGAAAAAACCACCTCAGTGACAACAAGCCTAAAGACCAGGAAGATGGCCATCGTAAGGCTTTGGATAAACAGTGTTTTCCACCAAAACACCTAACCCTATCTGCATCCACGCCTTGAATGCAACTGCAATGATACAGGGTAAGATGACTTCATTGAAAACTTACCTAAAGTAAAGCTACCTTGAAGTGGAAGAGCCTCCTCCCACCCCAAACCTGATCTAGGTACACCACGAAACTCCACGTCCTTCTCCAGCAGCTGCTTCACCTCAGCGCTGGGGAGAGTTCAGCATTTCTCCCGGGGCTCAGCTGTGTCTGGTCACACTACTTTAATTCACAATTGATACGCTCCGACCCTCCCTCCCCAGCTGCTTGCCAGAGACTATTCTTTGAAGGCCATGGAGTTCATTAATTTGGCCAGACACCAGCAAAAGAAACCATAACTAGGAAGCGGGTGAGGTTTTGGGCTCACTTCCCCTTCGCATGGGTCGAAGGATGAAGACCACCCAACCTCCGCTTTGGGGCAGGACACCCCAGGGCAGGTCTTGCCTCCAGAGAGCTATTTTACATGCGCCCTTCCAAGGGTTAACACACACTCTTGAGCTCGCTCTTAACTATCTTGACTTTTGTTCCTCAACTAATGTATTTTTAAGACCTTCCATTCAGAGTTTGGGTTTTTTTTTCCCCCGACTTCTTGCTGATGAATAATCATTAACTATCCATGAAAGATCTAAATGGCCCGTGGAATTCATGAGGTATTAAATGGGCATTATATTATCAACACTCTAAATGTTTTGTTTCCGTTTCAAGACCATTCATGAGATGTTTATGGATTGTGGATTTATGGAAGCCAGGGGATCTTTTTAGGAGTAATGTTCCGTACCCCAGAGTTACGGTCAACAGCTGGAGGCTCTGTGCAGGAAAATCTGAGGCTGTAAGCTCAAAAAAATTAACCCCTGCTTCAGAAGGTCTCGGCGTACAAAAATGATGGATTAAACCCTGGAAATAAGCCTCAAAACACAAAACGCAAGCAGAGCTGTCATCAAGGGTCAAGTGGTCCGTGGTGGCCTTGCTCCAGAGAGGACCTGGTCGCTGCTACTGCTCTCCCAGAGATATGGTGGTGGTTTATTTTTGTGCCTGCACTGAGATGGAAAAATCCGTGCGGGCAGTCCTGCAGCACCCCAACAGCTTCCCTCAAAAATCGCCCCAGGGGATCCCATCCAGCACTTGGAGTCCCCATCAGTGTCCCCAGGCTACCAGCTCTCCAGGTCTAGCACCTCATTCCATGCTGGGACGCGATACAGGGAACAGAAAGCCACCGTCCGAACCAAAGCAAGAGCCCCTTGGCACAGCTAAAACCAGGTGGTGTTGATCAGAGAAGGCCTGAAATGATATTTCAGGGGTGAGCTCCATTTCACATCTGAGGTCAGGAGGGAAAAACTCCCTCCTGCAGAGAGGACTCAGACACCAGAGAAGTCATGACACAAAAAACCTACTCTACAATACACGTGCATTACATAGACAGAGCCATAAAATAAGGATTAACTGGTAACAGCCCCAAAAAGCCACTTTTTCTCTGCCAGGCAAAGCCTTAGCTACCACATCCAGGCTAATAAACAGCTAAAACTTCAGCACGCCTCTGCTAGAGAAAAGGAGGGGAAAGAAGAAGCCACCTCTTTTAATGCACTAATTACTGTCCCGAAACACTAATGGGATTAGGAAGCAGGATTTAGTGGTTGCCTCCTGAAAAAAATCGTTAAGTGCCATTAGAGAAAATTAACCTCCCTGGTTCTCCGAGTGGCTTTGGGGAGCCTTCATCCATCCCCGTCGACACGATGGGCCCCCAGTAGGATGCTAGCACAAGGGAGCCCTGTTAATACTGGCGCTCTCTTTCCTCTATTAATACACCATTCGTGAATTAAAGTTGCATCACTTAACGCGGCCCAGCACCGGTGGGAACAGGAGCATGGGCAATGCTGGGCAAACTGGAGGCGGTTGGGCAGAGAGTGAAGGAAAGCAGAGACCGATGAAGGAAGAGGGGACGTGACCGTGGTCATGCAAACCCTGTTTATGGTTTCCTTCTCCACACCCTGCTCTTTCCCCTCGCGGGAAAGTTGAGGCATCCCATCCCTGGCTGGCTGGGGGAATTGCCGGCCAAAGGGTTTGCTGGAATAAGGTCGACACCCGCATCCAAACCTCACCCAGACCCGTGTCAGGGTGACCTGGGGTGTGCAATGACCACGGCGGGGATCAAAGGGCTTGGGGGCAGGGGGCAATAAAAGGCACACTTTGCCCTCGGCGAGACCCGCTGCGTTAGCAAAGGGTAGAGCTTGGATTGGGCGCCGAAATGTAAATAAAAGGAGGAGGGGAGACAGGCTGCTGGCTGGGGCTTTGCTCCTGCCAACACGGTGATGCTTGCTGGGGACGGACCAAAGTAAATACAGCTTTCCAGTGCCTGAGCCCAAGGGAGGGGGGTGGCCTTACAGGAGGCACCGTCCAGCTGAAATTAATTAGTTTCCAAAAGCTAAAAGCCTTTAGAGGCTGAAAGCTCCCAGCTGGGAGGAGGAGGATGACCACCCTCATTTCGTCTAATGACCACAGCCTTGGGGACGCGACGGGGAAACAAGTTGACACCACGACACTGCAGCCATTGGATAGATCTGCTGTCCCAAACCGCTCCCCCCACACACCCCGGGAGCTTTCCCCTGCTCCCGCCACATCCCTCAGGGAACGGCCGGGCTTCTGGCATGGCCTTATTTTCTAAGAACCCCAAATTTGAGGAAAAACAAGTGCAGTTTGTCCTGGGGCTACTGTTTTGGGAGGCTGGCAGGGACCAGCCACCCTGAAGCATCCTCTAGGAGACGAGATGATGCCCCGAGGTGGCCACCGGTCCCCCTCTGCCACCCCACGCCGAGGCAGCAGAAGGGCTTTCTGAGCACGGCCACCAAAAGGACTCAAAGGAGATGGAGAAGGAGCATGTTGGTGCCGGGGAGCCTTTTCCCTGCACTGCAGCATCCTCTGCCGGCACCGGAGCCGCAGAGCAAGAACAGTGGGAAGGAGCCATGGCATGGCCAGGGACCGAAAAGCCTTCTGCAAACACCAGTCAGGATGGAAAAGATACTGGGGAGGTCTCCAGAATATAAAGCACAGTATATAAAATATCTGTGTTTCAGCCCAAGGGGGATTCTCCCCATCTCGCTCTGCAGCTCTTATGGCTGGTTTGAGCATCCCCCACGCTGCAGCTGCAAAATCCCACCATCTGACACCACCCCCGTGCCACTGGGACCACGCTCCAGGGCACAGTGGCCCTGGACCCCCTTGGTGATCCCCACCCCCCCACACATTCCCAAAATGAGGTCCGACGGGAGAAAAGTACCATCCCAGCAGCACCCCCACTGCCCACTAGAACTGCAGAGGCCTTTTCTACCTCAAAGCTCAAAAAAAAAAAAACCCACACGCAAAACAGAGCCCCAAAATTTAGGGATCAAAGCACTTTTCCAAAGGAGCTGGGATGGGGGTCGTTGTCCCACCCCCGGGGCACCCACTTACTTGGGGGTGTGCGCCTCGTCCACACGATGTCCCAGCTGGAACTCGTGGGACTTGCTGCGGTGCAGCGCGGTGAAGCCAGGGATGAGATGGATCAGTTTGCGCGAGGAAGGTGGGGGTGTGCCGGGGGGCTTCAGTTTATTCCTCCGTCGCACCGGCGGCGTCCCCGGCGGCGTCATGGTGGTCACGATGTTGGGGGTGCGCGGAGGGGTGTGAGCGATGTGTCGCTGGCGCGGGGAGGGCGGCAGGGAGCGGTGGCCAGACTCCACGGGTGGGCAGAGCCCCGGGTGACCCTCCACGGTCAGCCGGTCCACGTGGGTGTACATGGGTCCGTGGGGCGAGCCCCCATGGCAGTGATGCTGCCCACACTTGGGTTGGACCTTGGGGCTCTGTGAGAGGTGCGTCCTGCCCCACTGTCCTGGCTCCGGCTGGCACCCAGGGCTGTTCTCCTTCCCCGTCTCTGTCGTGGGCCACTGGATGGTCCAATCCTGCTTGGAGAGGCTGCCGCCTGCGAACAGAGCACACAGAGATGGACATGTGGCGCAGCAGAAGCCACACAGTGTCCCCCCCGGTCCAGCATCATGGAGTCACAGAATGGTTTGTGTTGGAGAGGACCTTAAAGACCACCCAGTGCCACCCCCTGCCCTGGGCAGAGACACCTCCCATCAGACCAGGTTGCTCCAAGCCCCGTCC
>VWZL01001463.1:518-13404 GCA_013396915.1 Stercorarius parasiticus | reverse complement strand
AGAGCCCACACAGAAGCAAACTCCCTCTTTGCCCAGTTTTGCCCTGAGCTCCGCCTGCCCCGACGGTGCTGCGAGGCCACCTGTTCGCTCCTAAAAACCTGTTTGTTCTGTTTAGATAGGGAATATTAATTGCATATTGAAATGAGCATCAACTATGGCCGCCCACTGCCCCCCCCGCCCCGGGCCACTTCTCCCCCCTCTCCCAGTTGCCACCCAGCCCTGGCCACCAGTACAAAGGAAGAGATGCTCCCCAGGGCCAAATTGGGCTTTATAAATCCCCTTGGTGCTGCTGCCCCGCTTAGCCCAGCCTCCTTTGCTCTACTTAATTAGGGAAGAAGCTTTTTCCCCCCTCCCGACAAAGCCCTCCATGAAAATAAACAAGAAAACAAACTCCTGGGAGGAGGCGGAGGGGGAGGAGCACCCACCCTCGGGATGCAGCTCGCGGATGGAGAGATGCGGAGGGATGGCTAAATGGCACCAGAAAAGCTGTTTTCCGCCTCCACTCCCTCCCTGTTCCGAAAGACCGACAGCAAATTTTGCTTTGATTCCCACGGACAAAATGCTGGGAATAATTCGCCACCCTGCGGGGAGCCGGAGGGCCGTACCCCAAGCAGCCCCGCACCCCGATGCTCAGCGGGGGATGCTGCCATGGTGCTTTTCCCATCCCCAAAGGCGTCTCCAACCAAACGGGGACGTCCGCAAAGCCAGAGCAAGATTACAGCCAGGGAAACCCACCCCCTCAGCAACAGCTGCATCCACCTCTCCCAGCACCAGCATCCCGGCGATCCCAGCCTTGCCATGGGGCGGAATAAACCCCAGCATCACCCAGCCCTTCAGCCCCATCACGCGCTGGGGGGACAGCTCTGCAGGCATGGGGACACCGGGAGGGACCAGCTCCGCAACCCTTCACACCACGGCCAGCCCAGCTTTCAAATTTGCCCTAAAGAGGATGCTCATCACTATTTATTTCCCTCCCCCGCCCCCCCCCTCGATCTTGCTCATCGCCCTGCCTGACCCCGGCACCATCCCCAAGGCACCTGCATCCCTCCCAGGGCCAGGACGGCTCGTAAATATTCAGCTCGGGCTCATTTACCCACCCACCCCCCCCACGTAGGACAGCTAATAACCTCCCCGCATAACTCGCTAGTCACACGCCATCAACTCCTCAATCCACAGCTCAGCTCTTACTTAACATTAAAATTAATCCCGCTTCGACTTCCAAACTGACGCCTTGGCTGCTGATAAACCACCACTGCCAAGCGTAAGGTTCCGCAGCCCAGAAAAATCCAATATGGACTTCGTTAATGCAATGAAATCAGGGTTTAATCTAGGGTTGCCTCTATATTTGATAAATATAACATGCCTTTGATTTATAAGATGCTCCAGGGCTTTCCCTNCCCCCCCGCCAGGATGCTCAGTTTGGGAAGGGGCTCCTTCCCCACCATCAAAGCCCATCCTGGCAAAATTCATCACTATTTAAGCAATAAAATAGCATCCCGCTTCCTCCCTGCCGCCTCCCCAGCCCCCACGCCCAGACAGAATCAGCCTGGGAAATTAGATGCCTCTAATTAACGACTCAATAAATAGAGATTGATGGGAAAGGTTAATACTGTACCTCATTCCTGCTTTATTAATACTAATCTTGGCTTCTAGAAATCGACCACTGCTGCACTCGCAAAGAAATTACATGATGTTTTAAAGGAGGCGGCAACTTGTTCATTAATTATATTTGCGGACGAGGCCCGTCCCTTGGTTTACAAGGAGGTAAAACACAGGCAAAAAGCCACGTTGGTGACAGTGTGGTACAGCTGGGGGTCCTTCTGGAGGGGCTGCGACAACCTTATGGACCTCAGACCCCCTGAAAAGCACCCCGCTGCCATCCCGGCGTGCTTTTCAACCCCTCCCTGGGCCCCCAGCACCCAGATGTTGAGCACCCAGTTGGCTCCTTGGAGCCACTCAAACCTTCTGGGCACCCAGGGTGTGGGATCCAGCCAGGCATGACCCAGCTCCCAGGGGTTGCAAGGATCGAGGTGATATGTCTAGCGGGTAATTTCAAGAACCCTCCGTGGAGGGTTGATGTGGCGTCAAATGGAGCCTTCGGGGACAAAGGGACACTGAAGGGACACGAACTAGCAGGCATAACATGAGTCAGGCCACTTCCCGAAGCCGGTGTAGACCTTCCTTGCCCAAGCTTGCAGACAGGACAAGGCTGGTGGCCAGTCCTGGGGATGGAAGGGCGGGGCGATGGAAGTGGGGGAGCACGGTGTTCCCTTAGCACACCCCAGATGGAAGAGCTACAGCCCTGTTGCTGCTCAGTCTCAGCAGCCCCTAACAGCACTATGGACATTGCCAACGGACCAGAAACATTCTTTCTGCCAGTCCCCCATCCCTGCAGCCCACCAAAATGTGCTGCCTGGACCATGGTGCATCTCAGACCCGGCTGGATGGGATGATCTGCTCCCACCACCCAACTGCAACCTGGGGCAGCTTGCGAGCGTCTCACCCTGACCCGGCCAGAGCTACCACCGCTCTCCCCTCACCACCTGCAGGAGAGGGGCAGGGGTTGCGCTCCCCCTCTCTCAGGGGGGCAAAAAGCAGGGGGTCCACTGAGACGGGGCCATTTGACCAGTCAAAGGCTCTGCCAGGCAGGGAAACACCAGCCCAGAGGCAAGGGACACGTAGCTGTGCCAGGTGGGATGCAAGGAGACCATCTGCCAACATTGGGTGATTTCTGTACCCAAATCCTCTGGAAATTCAAGGAGATTTGATCTCCTCTGCATCCCTCCAGGCTGGCAGGAGCTCCGCAGCGCCCCAGGCTGCCTGTCCCCAAAGGTTTGTGCCATCCACTAGACAATGTGGCCAGGGCAGAACAGGAACGGCCACTGCAGCTCCTCCGCAGCGCCGGAGGGATGAAACGGCAGCCCTCGCCACAAAGCCCAGCCCGCAGCCGCCCCGGCAGCGCGCAATGATGGATGGGGAAGGCAAACGCGTGCGGTGCCTGCAAACTCCCCACCCCCCCGCAGGGACCCGATGGACCACAAAGGCACGTCCTGCTGGGAGGGCTGGCAGCCCCATCACCCGCCCCATTAAAAAGCAAATCGAGCAGGGAGCATCCCGCAGCCCGTCCGGTCCCTCCCCATCTCCGCCAGCCAGAAACTACCGGAGGGACAGAAGATGTTTTAGCATCTTCACCGCGACTGCTGAGCCCAAGGCTGATGTGGATTTTCCAAAGCACGCATCCCACCGGGGTGCGGGGGAATTCCCTTGGCCGAGAGGGGCAGGAGGGGGGATGCAGGGGCTGGGCTGAGCCGTATTTGTCTGAAACGGGCTTTAAAAGACAAAGGTGTTTAAACAAAGAGCAGGTTGAGAGCCATCCCCCGGGCTCCGAGGGAGGCATTGATGCCCTTCCTCAAATAGCGGAGAGACTTAGCAAAAATGCCAAAGGGAAGGAGGGCAGGAGCCCAGGCGGGAGGTGGATTTAGGGAGTTGAAGAGCATGGGGGGACTCGTGCTCTGCAGGAAATGTCAGGTTGGGTTCAGCCATCCCCACCTCGCTGCACCGGCACAGGGGTGAAAGCGGCTGCTGGCACCAGCCCGGTGGCAGCGTGTCCTCTGCCACCCTCCGCCAGGTCTGGCTGGCACTGTCACACTGTGTCACACCATGAGAAGCCCAGAGAACCCGCAGTAACCACAATGGGCAAATGGGCCTGAGACCTCTCCAAGGGCAGAAGCTGGGATCCCCTGCCCACAATGTGTCACGCCACACAGTGCTAATGCGGAGACAGTGCCGGTCCCCCAAAACTACCCTCCTCATCACCAGTCCTGTCCCCAGGAGCTGTTTGGACCTGCAAATCCCAACCAAAAACCCAGCAGAACCCAGCAAAAATCCCAGCAAACCTCATCCCTCCATCTCCTGGGATGCAGCTACATTGGAGGAACCCCCACAAGGGGACATGAGCCAGGCAGAGCGGTCTGGGGTCCCCATACCCAGGGGTCTGGCAGGACAGGGGTCCTCCTAGAGCAGGGTCCTGCCAGACCAGGACTCCCAGCAGGGACCACAGCTAAACCAGCCCACTACCATCACCCTGAGCTAGGGCCAGGAAGGGAGCCCTTGGGAAGGGGACAGCGGGGGCGTTTCGACTGTGAAATGGAGTTGCACCTTTCCCCACAGCTGGTCCGAAAGGGAACATCCCCCCTCACCTTGCTGCTGCCCATACATACCCCCTGTGCTGGCAGCGCTCCCCTGCGCCACTTCCACGGGGAAGAGCAGAATACAGTCCCCATCGCACACGGGGAGGTGAGGCTGGGCCTCTCCTTTGGGGGTGCGGCACACACGTAAAGAAGAGCCCCCCCAGTTCTCAGGCTGCCAACAGCAGCCCCAGGAAGGGAGCCCTGGGCCCAGGACAGCCATCGTCCATCACCCAAGGCTGGCTGGGGACAAGGCGCCAGGAGAGCCGCATCCTGCGCGGGTGGCCGCGGCATCGCTCGCCCCCTCCCCAGGCAAACCCGGCCCCGCGCCGCCGTCAGACCAGTAAAAAAAAACAGCAGCTCCTGGTGCCTGCAGCCGCCTCTGCAGCGCGGAGCTCTGCTGCCACCGCCCGGGGACCCGCAGCCCAGCACCGCCAGCATCCCCTCCCCAGCATCCCCCCCCGCGCTGCNCCCCCACAGCCGCCACCCCCGGGGGAAAGGGAAACAGGGCTAGTGCATGCCCTAGGAAGGGGTTCTGGGGACAGGGGCTTCACTGCAGAGCAACAGGAGCTCGCTGAGTCTCAGCGGTTCTCCACAAGTCTGCTGGGTGTGCTCCTGCAAGCCAAGGAGGCACGGAGGGACCCCATAAGAAACGCTGCCTGCCTGCAGAGAACTAACAACTCATCACTTCCCAGAGAAGGGAGACCCCCTAAAAGCTCCCGATCCCCAGAGAGGCACCAAAGCAACGATGTCCCCCGTGGGCAGTGGGTACCCGGCCATCCCCCAGGGATGCAGGAGCTCTGCAGCCCAGGGAGGAGACTCTGCAAACACCTCAGCTGCATTAAAGCCACACTCCAGGTGTCACTGCAACAGGACAGTGTCACTCGCCCCCACCGGCTTGCAGGTACAAGGGTGCCCGACTCACCGGACTTGTGGACGCTGCGGAGGCAGGAGAGGGAGGCGTTCAGGCGGGCGCACTCCTCGCTGTTGGCCCCGAACTTCTCCACGGTCGCGCAGACCTGGTCATCCGTCATGTCCAGCAGCTCCTCCAGGCTCAGCTGCCCGGGGGCGATTTCCTGACAGGGAGGAACGGGGCAGGAGTGAGGAATAAACCATCCTGGAGAATCCTCTAAACCAGCTCCTCAGGACACACAGATGAGAAAGCTGTTCCCTGCTGCTGCCCCATTGGGGTCACAGACCCCAACCCATTCATTTTCCATCCCAATCTACATGAAAATCCAGAGGGTGCAGCTCAAACCTCAGCTTTATCTCAACTTTTTTGCACGGTCTCAAGCATATCCAGACCCAGGTCAACACTGGGATATCTGGGAGCACCATGAAAACCTGCCCCTGCCCTGAGCACACGCGGGGACTGGCACCCATGGCACAGGCTTTCCTTTTCCCCTGCCGGGGGCTGTTACAGGAGCACCTTTGGGTGCCAACCCCTCGCTGCATCCATCACCTCCAAAGGCTGAGGACGTGGCAGAAGGATGCTGTGACCTGCTGTGGCACTACCACGCTGTGACGGGGACATGAGAGACCCACGAGGTCCCCCTGGCACCCATGTCCTTTGCTGGGAACAGCAATGGGGTGTCCTCACTGGTGGGGGGAGGAGAGCTGTGGGGTGACCCTGGCCAGCACGACCCACCACGGGCTTGCAGCATCTTTCCATGCAGGAAAACAACCTGGTCCCTCTGCTCTGGTCTCCCGTCTGCTTCCCCACTGCGAGCACCGTCCCCTCCAGCCTGCGCCAGGCCCCACAGCTTCAAACCTGTTTCCATCTCAGAAAAAAACCTGTCCCCTTACCTAGTTTTGCTCAAGGATCCCACAAACCCCTGGGCAAAACACTACTGGAGAGGTCGGGCACCCTTCCCGCACCAGTGGGGTGGGTGCCCAGCCCTTACCTCCATCACCTCCTTGCGGATGTCGACGATGCGGAACCAGTGCAGGAGCTGGGGGAAGCCCTCCAGCTTGGCATTGCGCTCCTGCAAGGCCACCTTCCTCTTGCAGGACAGCTGCCGGCTGAAGTACTTGACCAGCTTGCTCTGGAAGAGAAGGCGAAAGCCCTGTGAGATCTCCCCCTGCCATGACCCCCCTGCCCGCCCCACAGCAGGAGGGGCACAGGGGATGGGGTGATCGTTGGCAGCTTGGGCTCTGCCCTCCATCTGCCCCCAGCCCCAGGGCACACGCAGCGCCTCCTGCCCCAAAACCAGCCCCTTGTCACCTGCTGACGAGCTTCTGTTGCCAAGGGACCCTTTGGCATCAAGCTGGGTGTCCAAGGGGGGGCATTTTGCCCCCCCCAAAAAAAGCCCTTTCTCAGATCTATAAACCCCACGTGCTTCAGCTCCAACGTCTTCCTTAGGGGGATGCACAGACCTCACCCCTCTCACCCTGGGGACCCCACAGTGGGTGGGCAGAGGACACGGGGGNCGCAGCCATCTACCTCTCTTTGCTCTGCCATGTCCCCATCCCTCCACCGACCGTGTGTGTCCGTCCCCCCCTACCCCAGCCCTCCCACCACGGGGCCAAAGATGCCGCGTTGGCATCTGCAGCCTGCCAGCTCCCAAAAATAAAGCCGCTGAGCGATTGGCCTCCTTTCTCAGGAATATAGAGCAGAGCCCAGCTCGCTGGAAACCGGCTGGGATTTCCTTGCTCCCACTTTTCCCAGCTGGGTGATTCCCTGCCACCGGCAGCATTAGATGGTGCTGTGCCCCTGCCTGCTGCTGCCGCCACCCCCCCCACCCCACCCTGCACCCCAAAAATAGATGAGCAAAAATATGGGATGTTTTGGAATAGAGAGAAGAGGGAAGAAGCTTCTCCATCTTTCCCAGTCCCTTCCCTCGGTGGTACCCAGCAGTGATAGCCATGGGGCTTGGTGTGCCGAGATGCGTGGGGGCAGGGGGAAACCGCCCCCCTGCACCCACCCATCATGGTTGGGGTGAGCTGGGGGCACCCAGAGAGGTGTAAAAGAGGGCAAACCATCCCCCTCCTTGCTGCTGGGGAGGGGATGATGGGGGGACAGGCGGCACAGGAGAGGCTGGTGGTCCCCAACTCCTTGTCCCACGAGCATCGCCAAGTGGGGGACAGCTATGCCAGGAGCTGGCCACCCCCAACCAGGCGGCTTCTCACGGCCTGGCCAACAGCCACGGAGATTAATTAGGGAAAATGAACATCCGAAAAGAGAGCCAGGGCAAGCAAAGCGAACAGCAGAGAGGCCACAGGAAGCTCCATGGGGCTGGCAGGGCTCGTCAGCACCCTGATCAGCTGACAGGTCTGCTTTTGAAGAAAAACCACTCTCCTGACACCCATCGAACGGTTTCGGGGTCAGCCCCCATCACGCATCCTAAACACACCCCGGGGCCTCAGCAGGGAAACAGCAGCAGGTACCTTGAATGCGCACCGAGGCAGCTCCTGCCCCAAAATAAAACCCTTCCCCACACACAACTGCAGCAAAACAGCAGCAAAAAAATCCTCCTAAAAACCTCACCTCTGTCCCACCAGCCTGCTCTTCATCCATTCCTCTGTCCCGCACCGCCCCCCCCCAAGGCTGAAAGCCCAGGAGGAATCAAAGGGGATGCCGGAGCCATGACAGCCCCCTCCAGTGCTAAAACTGGGGTCCTGGAACGGTGACGGAGCTGGGGACTGGGCAGCTATCGCTATCACCACCACCACCACGCAGAGGCATACTGGGAGCTGGGAACAGGGAAAAGATAGAGGAAGCGGAGGGAGGTACTTTAATTTCCAGGCTCCAGGTGTAGCACATTCACCCCACCCAGCCCCGGAGAGAGACCACAGGGGCCATCGTTAGCGCAAACAAGGACCCAGGCGGGACCCTCCGTGCCACAGGCAAGGGTTGAAGCTCTGACCCACGGCTCTGCTTAAGCCGGGGAGGGGAAGAAGCAGCCCAACAAAGCTCTGCCAAGTCCAGAAACACTTCTTGTTTTGCAGAGAGCTTCACCAAGGGGGGCTGGAAAGGGAAGCGATTGAGACGGCCACGGGGAAAGCCCCATCCCGTGGCTGCGGAGATGCTCTCGCCCATCCTGAGCTGCTACTCAGCCCTCCCCATGCGGGACGCGGATTTTGCCGAGGTGGTAAACACCGCTCTGCTGCAAAGGCCAGATCCTGCTCTGTTCCCGCTGGGGCACAACCCCCCCCCCGCCCACCTCAGCTCTTCCCTGTCTCAGTTTCCCCAGCTGGGAAATGACAGGGGTCACCCCTGGTGGGGTGCTGGGGCTGTGGGTGTGCAAGCAGAGGCGGGGGGAGTCCCAGCAGCATGGGGGGTGCTCGCTGTTTGGGGGATACGCTGCCGGTCCAACCCTGAGTGCTGCCGGGGGGGTCTGTGGGGGGGCCCTGCGCCTTCTCCTGGAGCTGGGGCTTGCGTTTTCATACCCTTTCAAGCGCTTCCCCCCACCTCCAGCACCGCGAGGGGCTAAGGCAGGGTGCGATGCTCCAACAAAAGGGGGCAAAGCCACAAGCTGCCCCTTCCCCTTGGCTGCGGCGAGGGGCCAGCACCCCCTGGGTGTCCCCCCCAGCTCCTCCCCGAGGCAGAGACCCGCTGAAAAACAAGACCCCGGCAGATCCCTGCTGCCCAGCGGGGATGGGTGCAGGCAGAGGAGGGATGTCCCCACTCCACTTCGCTCCCCTGGGACCCTTGGGGTGACCCTGGCAAGGCGAGGGGTGACCCAGACGAGGAGCTCCCCCCTCCCCTGCCCTGCTCCCGTGTAAACCCTGCCTCCCGTCTGCACCCCGGCGGGGATTTCCAGCCTCCTCCCATCACCCCCAGCAGGATTTCCCCTTGGTAGCTGCTCACCCCAAAACCTGGCACAGCAGCGGGTGGGGGGGTGGGTGTGTTTGTGTCCCCACCGTCCCCGAGCAGGTACCAGGCGCAGGGAGCAAAACAGCCGGTCACCAGGGAGCAGGAGGGGGGCTGTACACCCCCCCCCCGGCACGGCACCCTGACGTCAGCCGGGCTGGAGACGGCACCCAGCCCTGCCTGGAGACCGGGGAGATGGAAAATCCACCTGCAGAAGCACAAGGGGAAAGTGAATTAACCTCGCACAGGCAGGGCCACGCGCTGCCAATGCCTGGTCAGCCGCGGAGTGGAGGCTCATTCCGCTTGGCACGGATACCCGTGCCGGATTACCTTCGTGCCACCAACCAGAGAGGTTGTTCTGCGCCTCTGAATATTCCCGACACAGCAGACGCTTTCCCACAGCGCATAGCCACAACCGGAGCGACTCTTCCCCAACTCCTACCAAGGGGCTCATTATTCCGGAGGCACCTGGAGCACCCTCGGGCTGGGGAATACCTCGCCATGGTTCTATTTTCCCTCTCAGGGCTCTTTCCAGGCCCTGCTAGGCTCATGTGCCATCTCCGGCTCTGCACATCATTTATTCCAAGCGCTGCTAAATGGTCCCCGGGGGCTCCCTTTGGGAGTACAGGGGCTAAAATGGCTCATCCCGGCATCCTGGAGACGCCTGGCTCTCCAGGAGGTCGCAGCCCAGGGATGAGTTGTGCTCACCCATGGTATTAGACACCAGAGAATCCACACATTTGGGCAACAAATATCCCAGTGTTGGGGCGGCGTCTCCTTTGAGCACAGCCTGTGCAAGTTGGGAGATGGCCACAGCTCTTCCCCGGGTGTCTCTTCCCATCCTCGCCCTCGTGTCCACACGGCAGCTGAAAGCATCCCGGGAGGGGTCCCAATTCCCGGCAGGAGCACAGCAGCCCAGGGAGGGGGAACCGCCGATCACAGGGTTATCCTTGGAGCCACTTGCGGGTTTCTGGGGAGCACCGACCCACACTTTGAAACCGGGTGGAGTAACCCCAGGACGGAGAGCAAGGAGCCGCAGGACAGCTGGAAAAATCCGCCGGCACCGAGCAACTTTTCCATCTCGCTTTTACCCCGTGCTGCCCCTGGACCTACGTCAGACACGTGGGTAGCAGCACCCCTCTTCAGTATTTACACCCCAAACCCCTCAAATTTAGAGCTGCAAAGCCTGGCTGCTGTGCTCAGGTGGGGAACAAAGCTAATTAATCAGCTTTATTCCCTAATTGAGATCTGCAAAGCCTGACTGCCGTGCTCGGATGGGGAATAAAGCCCCACTGCCCATGCAGGACCGGGCAGGGATAACGGGGGCAGCCGCTCGCCTCCCACCCTCCTGCGCTGACGATGCTCAGCCCCAGATCTGCTTCCGTAGGAAGCAAACTGGTCCCAACTCCCACCCCGGGAGGTGTCGGTCAGCATTTTGGTCCCAGTTGCTGCCTTGGTTTCTGCTGGAGCCCGTCCCGAGGTGCAAGCAGGACCTAAAAGCCTCCCCGCCCCAAGGACCACCACCGAAGCCAGGCTGCGGCCAGTGGTACCCATCCCAAAGGAAGGATGCTCCGTCGCGGGATGCTGTTACCAGCTCCCCACACAGCACACGAACTCGCCTGTACCTTGAGGTGGTTTAAAAATAAAAAAGAATGGGAAAACTTCTATTAATCCAGCAAAATCAGGGCTTAGCATATGAGGATTACCCAAAAAAATGCGGATTCCTCCGCTTTATTCCAGGCTCGTGCTGATGCCAGGACCGTGCAAGGTCTGCGCTCGGGGTGAGATGTCCTCCCAGCCCGCCCATCCCCGGTCACCGTCCCCTTCGCCTCACCGGTGCCTGGCCCGGCTCTGCCGCCGCCAGATGGGCAGGGACGAAGTGCCGAGCGGGGCCCCTGCGTCTGCATCACGTCCTTGGGATGCGGCGGTGGCGGCAGGGACTCAGGGCCAAGCTCAGCTCCTGCTTAACGCTGGCAGCAACCCAGGACAACACCGCTGGGAGACGGTCTGGACCTACACCCATGCGCCGGCACTGGGAATCCGACCCCAGATTTGCCTGTTGTGGCTCCCCTCCTGGGAATCGCCCCTTTTCCGTGTGGAAATGCAGTGGGCAAGCATCGGCGGGAATGCCCATGGCTGAGACATGTGGCAGGCGCCCCGTTTTGGGGGTGTTTTAGGGAGCGCGATGACGGGGCTCCTCGCGGCGGGTGCAGCACAATCCATAGGGCTTGGAGACACACTTCCCAGCGAGCACACGGGATTTGTGGGGGTGGCATCCCCACGGCTACCTCCAAACCCTCCGGCTGAACTGCCCCAGTGACACCAGGATGCTGCTTGACCCATGTGCCATCGCGGGATGCCAGGAAGGAGCATCCCACCAGGATGGCTTCTCCATGCTCTTGGTGCCATCCATGGGATGGAGGAACTCATCAGCTCTACTGACCCTGATGAGGCCGTCACTCCGTGTGGGATAAACTTCCGTAGTCCTGCACCACTGGGCATCAGCTCTTCTGGTGGGGTTTTGAGCCTGCGTGCCCCCCACCAAATTTCCTGCACAACCCAAAACTGCTGCTGCTTCACCCCCACCTCCTGGTCCCTCTTCTGAGGTTGCTCTGGGGCCACGAGTGGCCCAACAGCTCCACACTGAGCCCGCAAGCCCCTCGCGCGGAGAGGTGGGATGGGACGGGGCTTGGATGGAGGAGAGGCGACGGCAGGATCGGTGTGGGACCGCGACGCAAGCCAGTGCCCGGGCTGCAGAGTGGAGAGCTGGCCCCCAACGCCGGGTACCCCCCCACAAGCAGCAGAGCAGCGTCACGGCGATGCCCCCACTCGCTCCGCCGGCACTGGGGACCTTCGCGAGCGAAAGCAGCAGGACAGGGGGTGTTTTGGTGGCAGTCCAGAGCTGAAAACCACCCCGCGGAGGGGCTGCGAGACCCCGGCAGGGTCCTGTGCCACCACGTTTGGGTTCTCGGTGACAGCAGCCAGGTTAGAAACCACCAGCCAAAAGGTCGGAGCGAGGCAGGGTTCCGAAATCCCCCCACCCACAGCTCCGGCTCCGCGTCAGCCACCTCCACACCACTACGGGCCCATCGGCATCTCCCTGGGGTCACGGCATCATCGTGGCCACGCGTTTCCCCGCTCTGCCACCACCTGCGGTGTCCCGCTCACCCCTTGGCATCCCAGCACCTTCCCTGCCCATCCCGGCCTGCCCACCTCCTACTGAACCCCACATCCATCCCCAACTGGCTCCCGGCACACTCCAAGGGGATCCTCTTCCTATGGGGCTACAGCAGATAGGGCCCCCGCTCGGCAGCTTTTACTTATGGGTATTTTTCCCATCTATGAAACATAAATAAATCCGGCTGGTGCTCCCCTTGGCACAGCCCCGCTGCCTTCACCCCCGGCAGCATCCCCTTCCCACTAGGCCTCTCCCCACTGTCTGGGAAGGGTGGAGGATTTGTGGAGGAATGGCGGGCAAGGATGCTGGAGCCAGGCCGAGGGGATGCAGCCTGCTCGGGAGGCAGAAGCATGGGGGGGAAGGACGCAGCCAGGCCAGGGGGACACTGCCTGGTGGGGAGGGATGCAGGTGGGCTGGAGGGGATGCTGCCTGGTGGGGAGGTAGGAGGCCAGGGAAGGGATGCATCCGAGCTGGGGGGATGCAGCACGGTGGGTGGGATGCAGCTGTTCCTGGGGGATGCAGGCAGGTGGGAGGGATGTGGCCAGGCCAGGGGGGATGCAGCCAGTGGAAGGGATGCAGCTGGGCCAGGGTGGGATGGATGCAGCCCAGTGGGATGGATGTGGCCAGGCCAGGGGGATGCATCCTGGTAGAAGGGATGCAGCCGGTCCTGCTGGATGCAGCCAGGCCGGAGGGATGCAGCCCAGCGGA
>VWZL01001458.1:814464-849578 GCA_013396915.1 Stercorarius parasiticus | reverse complement strand
GAGGGGCCACATCGCGTGGTGGCACACTTCTACGCCAGGCAGCTGACCCTGGAGGAGCTGCATACCATCGAGATCAGCGCGGTGCATTCCCGAGACCACGGGCTGGAGGTGGGACATCCAGGGAGGGGGTGTGNCCCAGGGAAGACAAAGCTTCCCTCTTAGGTCTGCTGGGCTCTCGCAGCCCAGCGGGGGAATGCACCGCATGTAGAGCTGCCGTTGGCGAGTGCCATGCACCGCCGCGTAGCCCCGGCGTTAGGAGGTCTGTCTGCTGGCTGGGGTGGCATCTCGGGCTCCGGAGCGTAGTGAGCTCGAGCTCCGGCCGTTCCCGGTGATCACCCGCTTAGGGAAGAGCCCTATTTTTACCCACTTAGCCTCAGGACGCGGGTGAGGTCCGTCTCGCGTCTGGTGGGCATCTCCCCCCGCCCCGGGCTGAGTAAACCTGGACTGGAATCGCGACGCTCGGTGCGGTGATGTGTTGCTCGACCCCGAGTTCTCCTCGGCTTGCACGGAGGTGGTGCGGGAGGCAGATTTCCTCCCCAGTAGCTGGGTCCAGCTGACGCCCTGGGGTAGAGCGTGAGAATTAGGGTCTTCCGGTGCGCCCCGATGGCGCTCGGTGGGTTTCAGCAGCTGCGTGACCGGAGGCAGTTGACCCCGGGTTGTGTTTGAGGGGGACGCGTGAGTGAGCTGTGGTGTCCCCAGGCAGGGCAGGGTGTGGAGGAGGGGACGGGTCTCCCCGTAGCGGCCTGGGGCAGCGGGATCCCCCCAAAGGGGCAGGAGGGGGAACGGAGCCAGGGCTGGGCTGGGCAGAGAGAGCAGGGGCCTGGCAGGGCTTGTGGGGGGCAGTGCAGGGGCTTCAGCCAGGCNGCTGGGATGAGGGTGTGGGGGCAGAGGGTGGTGTGGGGCAGGGGGGGCTGGTGCTGTCATGGCCTCTGCTGAGCTGTGCTCTATGCTGTTGCAGGTGATGGGCATGGTCCGTGTCCCCCTCTATACCCAGAAGGACCGCATGGGCGGGCTGCCCAACTTCCTGGCCAACTCCTTCGTTGGAACCGCCAAATTCCAGCTGCTCTTTGCCCTGAAGATCTTGAACATGGTGCCGGAGGAGAAGCTGGCCGAGGCGGTGGCTGCCACGCAGAAGCCGAAGAAGCCGGCCATCGACCAGGCAGCGGGGGCAATGGGAAACGCGCCCGCCACTAAGCAGGCGAACGAGCTGGCGGCGTCGGCTAAAACAGGCAACGAATTGGCAGAGAGGGCAGAGAACCAGGCAGCTGCGCAGGTGGCAGCTGAGGCAGCGGAGCAGGCGGTGGCCGGGCTGGAGAGCCAGGCCGTGGCAGAGCAGCTGATGGCTGTGCCAGGGGCCGAGGCGGTGGAGCAGCCGGTGGGGCTGGGGGCGAACGCTGTGGTGGAGCAGCCGGTAGCCGAGCCGATGGAGTGACGACGCCATGGTTGCGCTTGATTAAAAGTGGGTGAGAATAGAGACTTTCTTCTAACTTTCCAACCCGTTGCTGGCCGCAGTTACTGCCCACGCGATTCCGCTGCCCAGCTGGGAGGGTTTGTTTGAAGCAGGGGACAGCTATGTATTTTTATGGCCATTAAACTCTAGCGAGCTTCCCAGATCAACCTGCACAGCCCCCTGCAAGAGAGTTCATGTGCTTATGTGAGGGCGCCGAAGCCTTAGAATTACGCTTTGATTTCAGGGACACACTGCTGCCGTCAGGTCCCAGTTTCATTTTTTTAAGGAACAAAACCGTCTTATTTTTTAAATGCCCCGTGTTGACTTGGACGCGGCTGTGTTTGCAGCGGACACAGCTGAGGGACGGGGCTGCTGGTCAAAGCAGCTCTGCCAGCGCCGGTGGAAGGGCTCTGGCTCAGGGTGCCGGCGCAACGGGGCAGCGTGCCATGAATTCCCTCTGGGGCCTGGGGTAGCGCTCGTGTGGGTTTCTACCTGGAGATCTGTGGGAGCAGGAAAGTGGAATAAATGGCTTTGCTGAATGCTTTGCAGTCAGGATCGTTCTTGACTGCTGGCACAGAGCCTGCAGCCGGCCAGAGCTTTAGGGGAGCTGGGGCAGTGCAGCGCCCGTCGCTTCCCTCTGCCTCCTGCTCCTTGCTGGACTGTGACAGGGGGAGAAGCTGGAGGTGCAGGGGAAGGGCAGTGCCCAGAGCAGCCCCCCTTGGCTGGGGGAAGCTGGGGCAGAGGGGGCTGGCTCAGGGAGCTGTATCGCTGCAAACAGTTGCGGGGTTTTTTTGCGTCTGGGTTACTCCAAAACAGCTCATGCACCAAAGGGCTTCAGGCAGGGGCCTGGAGAGAAGGTGGCTGCGCCGCTGCAGGTGCCAGAGTACCTCCTGGGCCCTGGCTGTGGTGGGAGGGGCTTTCATCCCATCCCTAATGCAGCTGCTGCTGGGGCAGCCAGCGAGGAGCCCGGCTACACTGAGGCTGTACAAGGCCCCAGTCCCTGCAGGGTGAGGCATTTCAGCTGAGCCTCAGTAAAATCCTCTGCCCATCCAAGAGCCTTGTTGCAACACAGCAGGCGCTGCACTGGAGGAGCTGCTCCCCGTGCCCCAGCCTCTGGCACTGCCAGCTCCAAACTCAGATCCCTGGCCAGGAGCAGCAGCAGCTCCCAGCCAGCCCCAGCCCTGGTGCAGAGGGCCTGCAGTCTCCCCCCATCACAGCAGAGCACAAGGTCAGGTGAAGGTGCTTGAGCTCCTGCACAGAGAGACAAACGACTCAGAAAAGAGGTTTGGTTTAATTGAAGACATTTGGAAAGAGGCTGACGGTGGCAGCACAATGCTCTTCAATAAATAACGGGCCGTGAGGCAGGGTCGTGGCTGACACCTCAGAGGATGGGGTGGCAGGAGGACACATGGATCAGTCACAGGTCCCCTGGGGACATGCTCAAGTGCTGCAGGAGTGGAGCTGGGTTGTGTAACGGGCAGGACAGAAAGAGGGGGGGAGGCACAGACATCAGTCCCAGACAACCAGGAGAGAAAGATTCATTCTGGTCCAGAGGAAGCAAGTGCTGAGGAAAACTAGGGGCTTCAGCTGCTGAAGAAACTCATATAAACCAACAGCTATGTTTAAGTGAAAAGTGGATAAGCAGGAAAAAAAGCCCAATTGAAAACCAAAAAGGGGTAAGAAACAAGTCTGCAAGGGTGCTTCAGGTCTCCCCTGGGAAAAGCACTGTGGCTAGGAGGGAGAGCAGCAGTTCTGCCGGGGGGGGGCCAGCCGGGCTGCGAGAGGAGCACTGGGGACAGTGGGGCAGTCAAAGGCTCCCTGCCAGCACCTCGGCAAAGCCAAGGCAACACCTGCTCCCCATGGGCAGAGCCATGGGCTGGTGATGGGTGCTGAGCTGGCTCTGCTGGACTGGAGGCAGCCTGGCCCAAAGAGCCAAGTGGCCCCACAGCACAGGAAGGGAGCCCCTGTTGCAATGCCGGGATGTGGTGCCACGAACAGCTCAGTCAAGGCTGCGCAGACCTGCCTTGCTCTTCTGCAAGCTGCTCCACCACATCACTAGCAGGCAGGAACACGCAGCTGTGCAGAGGGGAACTGGTGGCAGCAGGCTGTGAGCCCACCACACACTATCTCAGTGCCCCAGCCGTGGGTGGCAGAGCTCCTCTTTCACCACACGGTCCAGCTAAAACCCCCAAGAGAGGCACCTTGGCCAAAGCTGCAAGCACCAGCTCCAGCTCAGCCTGCAGCTCCCTGCGCCATTGTGTGTCCTCTGCCACAAACCTGCAGCCCTCAAGCCTGGCTCAGCCTGCCTGCTGCACAGCAGGCTGCACAGTGCCATTGTGCTCCTGAACTGAAGGAAGCCGAGATGCATAGGTTGGAAGGAGCCTCTGGAATGCTCTGCTTCAACAGCCCACACCAAGGTCAGCCCTGGCTTCTCATGGCTTAACAGCCTCCCAAGAATGGACTCTCCAACAGCTCAGAGCTTGACTGTCTGCAGGGAGACACTGGTTTTTCCTTGTGGTGACTAATCCTTGGGCTAGACCTATTCAAGCCCTGAAGAGGGACAAGCACCTCCCAGCAGAACAGCCTGCTGCTGCTCCAAAATGCAGTATGTGCCAGCTCCTGGGGCTGGAGCAATCTGCTTCCTGCAGCCCAGGCTGCAGGGTTGGCCAGGAAGCTGTGCTCAGAGGGTCTTTCTGCGCCAGAGCCACCACTGAGCCTAGCGTCAGCACCACATTGGCAGCCCCATGGCAGCCGTGGGCAGAGCGGGGAGTGAGTCCCAACCACTCTTCTCGGGAACCACACACAAAGCTCGCTTCCTGCACCCTTTATTAACTAACTCCTACCTCAGGGGCTTACAGACACTGAAATCACTTCATACTCATCTGGCCTGCACGATCGTAACGTGCTTTCTTTCTCTTCTAAGCCTGAGCCTGACCTGTACCATGTCTCACCAGCTGCCCTGCCCACACCCGCTGCCAGAGCTGGCCCTGCCTGTGCAGGCAGGTTATGCGCCAGCTACAGCTTAGGCCTCCTGTGCTTAAGGCCCAGTTTCAAAACGAGAGGAGAATGAGGAACACAGCGCTGAGCAGGGGAAGAGCCTCGGCCAGGGAAGGGGGATTCACAATGGGACCCTGACAGGGCACAGGGATACCTGCACCTCTGACCCGTGCCCAGGCTGGGTGAGCTGCAGAGACTCACACCTTAGAAGCAAAGCGTTTGCCCAACCTCGCTCTGAGGCACAGGAAGGGTGCCTGGCCTGGCTGTGGCACACAGGAACAGCCAGGCCCTCCACACAGGCTGGATGTCAGCTGCTGGGGATCTGAGACACAGCCCTAGGCTCGCACAGCCACGGGGGACCCGCGGCCAGGACAGGAGCTGCAGGGAGGCTGTCTGCTAGCACAGCCCCACGGAGGTGCCCAGATGATGGCCAGTGAGCAGCTGGGGGAGCTTTTCAGCAAGGAAAAGCTGCTTTGATCCCTGCACAGAGCTCATCCCTAAAGATCCTGCAAGAGTCCAGCCCCAGTGCCACGGGAGGGTGCGTGCAGGGGAGAAGGGCTCCGCAGCAGACTCCACAGGGCTCTGGCTGCAGCAGTGGCTCTACACCCTCGTCTCCCCTCCCCTGCTCTGTTCCAGCTTGGACAAAGGCAGAAAGATCTATACAGTATAATATATATATTTCACTATGAAATAGCAATTTCATTCCCTGCCTTCTACTTGATGCATCCTGAATTAAATGCTTCTTTTTAAGTCACTCCAGAGGGCTGGCGGGGCTGGGTAGTTTCTCACAGGAGGCTGTTACCCTCCCTGGAAGTTACCCGCAGGAAGCACCAGCAGCTGACTTGGCAGGAGCCAGACAGGATCCTCACTCCCACCTTCCCCCACAACAAGGTCACAACCATATATTCTGCCAGCAGCAGCCTGCCAGGGCGCTCACAGCTCATTTACATGGTTGGTCAGTGCAGATTCATTAACCTCATTCACGCTACTTTCAGTAGCCATGGTGTGGAAGCAGCAGCTGAACCCCTCTACATCATGTGTACGAATAGGAGCAAATCAGAGGCAAGGGAAGTGGTGGGGACAGTGCAACATGCACACAGACCGGTGACACAAAGGGCCTTCAGCTATGGCACAGCCAGATGCCTCGCACGATGGCCAGGCCTGCCCAGGCAGCGCTCGCAGGCTCCAGGCCACGGGGGTAAGTCAGGGCTGCAGCCCGTCAAGTGTAAAGTCTGCCAAATCTCAGTCAACCTGTGAAACAAGGAGTCCCGTCGAGGGGCTGGGTCACTGACCAAAAGCTGTCATCACTGGAATCAGTGCAGAGCCGGATGGGTCAGGAGATGAAAGGAAGAACAATCCTACAGAAAGAAAAGAGGGCAGCTGTCTTAGGGAAGCCAGGCATTACATGTTTCTTCAAGCACACCGGGAAGCCAGTGTCCTGAAAACCTTGTTGGAGACCCAGGCAAACGGGCTGCCAGTTATTGGGCTGGGACACTGAGCTGGGGAAAGAGCAAGGACTCAGCCACTCTGGGTCTTGCAAGCTGGTCTGACAGAGCTGGAAAAAGGAGAGAGATAGCAGGGACCACAAGCTGGAGACCGGCGCACAGCGATGCCCCGGACACCTCACTAGAGGATGCTCTCAGCTGCCCCAGGACAGCAGCTGTGGGGCATTGCCACTGGGTTGCTGCCGGCCTTGGACAGAAGGGAGCTTTTCCCCAGGTACCTACCTTTGATTTTTGTACATCTTCCAATCCAGTCACATCGTCCGGCTATATTCAATGCCGCTCTTGGCAGAAATGCCAGACCAGGGCAGAAGACTGCAGAGAATGCTCTGGGCTTGTCGATATATCCGCTGGGGAATTGAACACGGGCTCAGGCTGGCTAGCGTTGATCCAATGTGCTGTAGGTAGTCAGTGGCCATCAGTTAAGGAGAGCAAGATTTACACTATAACTTCAGAAATAACTTAAAATACTCTGTGGGCTAGCACTCCCTAAGGAGACCCCATGACAGAGAAAGCTGGTTTACTCAGACAGACAGATCTGCTCCTCGTATTAATTGCCTGCTCCTTTCTATCAAAAGCAGGTCTGCTTTGCACCATAAAAAAAAAGGCAATTTGGGAACACCGACTCCAACTTGTGTGGGAAACCCCTCCTCTAAGCTGTTCCCTTTGCACTCCACAGCAAGTTACTGTGGGGATGGCAATCCATCCACCTGCCTGGAGAGGTTTGGATGGACTAGCGAAACCCAGGAAAGATCAGATTTCTTCTCCATGATCCAACGACCTGAAATAAACCCCCAAAGTCAGTTTGAGAGCAGCCTGCTGAGATCCAGGCCAGGTGAGGGTCACAGGGGATCCTAGGCCACAGGAAACAAGACCAAGGTCTTTTGTGCTGTGCTGCTGTAGAAATCCTGCATCACACAAACCAGAGCATGCCTAGCACTCTGACTCAACACCAGCATTCACCATCACTGGCACCAAACTCGCTCCAACTTAGAATTCAATGTACCATCCTACACTGCCTCCCTGACCTGTTCCCAGAGGAGTCGGGGGAGCTTGGGGACAAGCAGGTCACTGTCAAATCCCTCTAACATCACCTTCCTTCCAGATTTAGACTAAACTCGCATCTGAGCAGGCATCAGTCCCCAGATCTAGCCAGGTCACACTTTGCTAGATTGCCATTTTTAACCCAAAACATAGCGTGGCGTCTGCTTATTGTGTTCCACTGATAATCAGACTGAAGGTAAAGGATATAAGATTGTCCAGGGTGGGTGTCCACCATTGATGTACAGGACGTAGGTAAAGCCATCTTTGAGGACCCCTCTGATGGAATAATAATAGGGAAGATAGTGGTGCTGTTTAAAGTCTCTGTTTTCATAGAAGTTTATTGCTGTGTTGTTAGTGGTGAGGACGTGCAGGTAGATGGCTTTGCAGTGATCTTGGGCAGTCGTCGATATATGGTCTTTTAAACTTTCAAGCAAGAGCGAACCTGTTGAAGGAAGGAACAGCAGAATCACACAGTGCAGCTGCCTTCTCAGAGACAGGACAAAGGTTCGTAGGTCCCAGCTGAGATCTGCTGCACCCACCGTCTAAGCAGGGATTGCTCGAAGACCCCAGATCCCACCCAGTTCTCACAGACCCTCCCGAGGAATTTAACAGGACCACACTACATGGTTTTAATATTAATTTCATCTCACCTATGAGCATGGCTTCACGAAACAGATTTTATAAAGACGCAAACTTCTGATTCAATAACCACAAAGATGAGCCAGACACGGGAATCTGACAATACTGCCCATCCCCAGCCAAGCAGCTCTTGGCTTTAGGGGAGGTCAGTGAGTCATTTCTAATGGTATCAGTTCCATCACATTTTAAAGCCATTTGAAACAGCAGAGTGTCAAAACAGAATTTCACAAGCAGGTTATTGCATTGTGTCTGCTGAACTCGAATTAAAATCTAAGAACTGGTAGGATTTTAAGATCCATTCTAAGGAGGGGAGCCTTAGCCTCATTCAACCTGGATTTGCTGCAGCCACTAGTCAGCAGGAGAAACCAGAAAAGGGCACAGAGGATACTCCAGTTCCAAGAGACAAGACCTGGAGGTTCATCCAAGCTGCCTCAACATGGCATGAAGGACCCAGCAGAACCCGCAGAGGAACTTCTTCCATCAGGTGTGGTAACAACAGGCTAAAGAATTAATTTAGCTAATCCAAAATACAGATGAGATTTATGCTGCTGTTTCACAATTCCCAGAGCATGTAAGACTTTGAGCAGGACCCACAGAATTTCAGAGCAGAAGTCAACAGCACTGACTTCATGGTCACTTGATACTTAGTGGGAATTTACATCAGCCAAGCACAAAAAGACACTGAGAGACATCAACAGGAGAGCAGTTTGGTTTTGTTATGAGATATTCCACTCTTCTACCTCTCAGAAATCCAACTGCTCTCTGGTTTAAGAATAGCAGAGAACTAGAAACCAAAGCCTTCTAATGGCTGCCAGAGAAAAATCAGAGCTTTAGTGCTTAAAAGCACGCCTGGGGTGAAAAGCCTCCTGCATGAAAGACTTCAGCTTCAAACGCAAGTAGAAAAACTCTCAAGAGAAAGGTTTCAGCAAAAGCAGCAGCTTCTTTAGGTTGTTTTGCTATAGGTGGAAGTCCAGAGGTTTTGAGTGAGCACGGCAACATGTTGTCTACATGTAACAGATACAGGAAATACTGATTCTAAAAGGAGAAAATTCCAGCAAGATAGAGCCAGAAGAAAAAAAATTATGAATTGCTAACTGAAAGGAGACTCAAAACCACCACAATTTTGCAGAGCAGAAGACACCTTTACCACATTATTCTGTGTGCTTTCTTCTTTGTACAAAAAATTTATCTTCGGTAGCATTTCAATGCAAGTTTTAAATACAGCGCTCTCACTGAGGACTCTTCTGGTCATTTCTTTATGTATCCTATCGGTTTGATAGGATCATGCTTGAAATTGCACCAGAAGGGCACTTATTTGATGACAAAATATATCCTACTCTAAACAGAGATAAGCCCTTCTGACTGCAGGATTTTCAAACGGCTGCAAAAATGCCGTGTGTTGTATCAGGCATTCAGAGCTGACTTTTACACGCATTTGACAGATTTAATCAGGTCCAAGCTATGCTCTTTTTCCACTTCCCTTTGTCTTTTTCTAAACGTTTGTTCTATCTGTTGGAAGTTGAAAGGTTCAAAGCCCCCAGGGACCACACTTCTGATACCCATGAAAGAAAATCGAAAGCCAGGGAGTATATGCTCCCTTTTATCCCCACCAGACAGGCTTCAAACCCTGCTCCAGGGTGAAGTCCTAGCACTTTCAGCCAGTCTCAGCAGCAGGAGTGCAAGTTTTTGGCGTGCTCAGCTGTCCCCTGGGAACAAGGCGGACAAAGCCCCACGCTCTTCAGAAACATTTGTTCAGAAACACAATGGTTGTGCCTACACCAGTAAAAACATCTCAGTGCACCTGCATTAGCACCAAGAAGGGGACGCGAGTGCATCACCTTCCCAATGGCTGGTATAAATCACCGACAAGCTTTTCTCAAAAGGGTATTGCAGTGAAATGGTGCAGCTCCCTCTAGTCACACATGGCAAACAACAGCAGCAGAGTTGTCACATAGCAGCATCTTACCTATTCCATGTTTTCTGAACTCTTTCACCACTCCAAGACTTAGGATGTAAGCAACTTGAGTGTCCACAGGAAAATTGGAAGCTAAGATGTCTCCATCCTGAGTAGAGATATGACAAGTTATTTAGTAAGATACCTGGGGAGGCACAGGAGAAGGCAAGAATCCTGTACTGAAACATCTGAAAACAAGGCTATAGCAGACAACTTCACTTCACTAAATAGTCTTAGCTGAAGCTGGAAAGGACGTAGGGAGGAAAAAAAAAAAAGAACCAAGCATGATCCCTTAGGGCTTATTCCTACTTCCATAGCATCTTCCCAGATGCAGAACACAAATCATGATGTTTCCTTACTATACGCATTATTTGTGGGCTTAGGGACAATTTGCTTTCTTTACCGGGAAGGATTCAAAGTACCAATTCTAGAGTTACACATCGGTGTCTAGATCAATCCAGCAACAGCCTTCATTGCCTGCACGCTCCATCTGAGCTTCGCGTCAGCTGGAGATCTCTATACTGCTGTAGAGGACAAGGAGCATGTTCTACAGGCCCAATCTGTCTGAATAAGCCCCTGGCTTTCAGCTTGGCTGGAACAAGAGCCTTTTGTTAGAGCTGCTGAAGATGCAGTTTCTGACTTGGACTAGCTTTGAGGTGGAGACAGATAGCTAAAATGAAGAGACCCATGCTGCTCCATGCTCTCGGTTCCTATGAATGTTAAGATTATTGTTTAATCATAACACTGATGGCCTTTTAGAAGTTACATACTCTCTGCATTGCCCCTGCTTTTTTTTTTTTTTTTTAAATCCACTTGCCTATGCTGTTTTCCCTACTCTAACCCATACTGTTGTCAGTAGCCATCTTTTCTTCACCTCTCTACTGTACTGTGTTGTCTCTGCTGCCCTCCAAGCTCTGTTATCCCTGAAGCCCAAGCTTTCTGCAGATTGGTTACCTCTGCTTTGCATTCCAGACAGTGACCATGTGAATGAAGAAGTTTCTGCAGGAAGTCACAGGGAGTGACTCGCCCAGTACAGCTAAGGAAGTTCAACCCTTACGTAAGAAAGGAAGAGGTTCATTCTCCCACAGCTGCGCATACCTCAGTCACCAGCAATGACCAGGTACACTGAAGACAGCCGGGCAGCAGTTAAATGGCCTGCTACACAGTCACTTTTGGAGTACACCCGCATGATGTGATGACCCTGCACAGCACATCAGGCAGTGAGCTTCCCATTGGGTCACAGCTGCTTGGCCCCAGCAGGAAGAGACTTTGTGGTACCAGGCTGCTGAGCAGCCCACGTGTTCAGGCACATCCCACCACCCATGCTCCATTAGCTGGAGATCAGCACGTTCTTGGTTTCTTAAATTAACTCCAGATCACTCTTATAAATGTCTGGATGGAGGGGGGGAAAATACCCCAAACAGGTTCCATCGCAGTTAACCATGGCAAGAGGTGCACTATCTCATACTGAAGCACTGTTTAGTAGCATACCTCTTTATGCACCTTTGTTCTGCTCTTGATCTCTGCCACTATCATTCCCACGATGGAGCCTCTATATGTGGCTGCGAGGGAAAAGAACTTCTTGTTGGAAGTGATATCTCGGTACCATGAGTCAGGGTACCTGGGAAGGAAGGAAAAACAGGAATGTGTCTGGAGACACTGAGCTAAGATGCTGCTCCACTGGAAATGGGCAGCAGCATCTTTAAATGCTGGACACTAGAACTGCAGGCCAATGTATTTTACACAAGACTAAGGGAGGGAAGCTGTACTAGTGGAAGGGCTGTCTTCTGCAAAGACATACAGCCAAGTAGCTCAGCCATATGTCAATCTGGAGCTCCTTCTATGCTACTAATTTAGCTTATTCCATGAAATCTGGATAAAGAAGTTATTCACTGTTTCTGTCCCAACTGTTGCATGGTACCAAAGAACATCAAACAGCTGCTGTACCCGGTTTGGTAGCATGGTTTCTTTCAATTACATCTAAGCAGCAATGCAGGCTGCTCGTGTAATGGCCTCCTGCCTTGCTAAGACAACCACATTTTCATTTTACATTCATTGCCCAGAGCTCTCACTTCCATCTTTAGCAAGTTATTTTTAAACGCAAGATCCATCTGCCCTCATCTAAGAGCGTACGGATCTCATTAATTTGATACACATGTGAAAAAAATACTGCATACTGGTACAAAAAAAAAAATCACATCATCAGCCTCCAGCTCTCCTCCCCCTTCTGCAGCTACTAAAGGGAAACTAGCGTAAGCTAATTTATATCAAAGTGAGAGTTCAGCATGCCTTGTGTTTGAAAGAAATCTACAAATTCAAAATATTATGAATGCTTTTGATGGTTTGTTGCATTTTATGCAATCTTAATTATAATCTGCTAAAATCCTCTATAAACCTTGTCAACAAAGCTAAAGAAAAAAAACTCCTTGAAGTCTACAGCTGTAATCTTCCTGGATGTTTTAAGCCAGAAATCTATCACTGTTCCCCAGAAAAGCTCCTTATTCCCATGCTTGTGCAGACACAAGCATTTACCAAACAGGGGCCCGGGGAACTGACCTGGGACAGACTGAGATCAGCTTTAAACCAGAGCTTTGCCAGAGCTTTGGGAGCAACACTGATACCGAGTACACAGGCAAGTCCTGTTCAGTCTCTCCCTGGGACATTCAGAAGGACAGTCCCTTAGGAACAGTTGCTCCGTGTCGATTTGGTTCAGCTTTGAGGGCGCCTTCTCAGTACATGCTCCAGAACACAGCTTGTGTTCACAAGCACAGGGATGCTATCCTTTTTCCTGGAGGTGTGCTCCTTTCCCCATCTCATACACAGTCTTTCCCAAGAAGCTGATCCACCCCTTTAATTACAAAGCCCATTTTTCTGCCAAAATCTGCATACAGGAACTTTCTGATGACTTTAAGACCCTGCAGGACAGGCACCAAAGGGCCATTAACAGGAACACCACCACAGTGCATACAAGATTCAGAACCTGCTGCTATCTTAGCAACAGCCCAGATGGCTGCAGAGCCTTTGGTGTCAGCTCTGAACCCGACCACTGCAGATTCACACCATTTGCTTCTAGATCCCCACCACCTCACACCCCAAACCAGTAACGTACTCTATTGGGAACCAGTCGCCACAGAGCTGTTTCACTGTGTCTATGTCATCGTGGCAGAGAAGACGCAGGTTTACGTCCGTAAGTGCAGTCGGGGGCACGTCCTCTGTCATTCACGCCTGCAAGAAAAGAAAGCACATTAAGAAGGATGAAACACAGATTCCAATTCCCAGCTTCAGTCAGGCATCTGTGGAAAGGCAGCAGGAGGTTCTCAGTATCAATGAAGTTGTTCTTCCCAGCAGAACAAGTTTTCAAGAGAGATGAAGCAAAACCTAGCAACATTAACCCGAGAAGCAACTTGAAGCCCTGTTGCCTACAGGATAAGCACAGCTCATTTCTCAGCCTGACCCACCCTGCCAGCCCCACATCCGTGCCCACCCCGCGCCTGCGAGCGCAGTCCAGTGATGCTGCATGTGAAGGAGCATGTGGCACTTCGAAAAAGAGCTCAGGATGCTACATTAAATAAACCAACAGTGTGCCAAGTGTACCTCACAATGCAGGACCAATATTTTGTTAAAATAAAACTGAACAAATAGCTTAAAAAGGAAGCACTGCTAGAAGAACATTTATAAAGTCCTCTTACACAATCCTGTCATCTCCAGTTAGTAGTATGCAGAGGATTCAAATTCTTTAAAATGTTAATTTTGCTTAACATGCTGGTGAAATGAGATCTAGTTTCATTTCCCCTCATTCCTACATGCTACAACTCCATGAGGGCTGGTTTTCCAGACCAGCAGAGAGCGTTCAAATACAGAAATGCCAACATATCCTTTTCTTTTACCATAACACTACCACAATCCTGCTACCCACGTATAGGACACTTGCCCCAACATCTTCAGCCTTTTTTAACAAGGTACCAGAGGGAAAGCAGCAAGCAATAACTAAAGTGGTTGTAAAAGCACTTGTAGCGCAGACACATGAATGAAGAACAGATCTTGAGAACAGGCTTTAGGCAGGACAAAGGCCTCCGTGAGACACTGAGCACACAGAGCAAACAAGGCAGAGACAGGGCAGCTGCAGGACTCTGTTCCCTTTCACTGGCCACGTGCAGTTCTCCATCCACAGCTTTGTCCCTCTCACTCCAGCCTTCCTAGACCCAGGTCAAAGAATCAGACCAAGATTCGAAGAAAAAAAAAAGAAAAGTCACCCTTCATCTAAAAAGTTGTTTGGTTTTCTTTTTGCTTTCTGCACCCAATTTTAAGAGGCTCAAATCTTGGTTTTGAAATACCAAGTTATACGGAAAAGCTGCACGCAGCAGTGCTTGTGTACGCCCTCCTGTTGAAAGGGATGCTCATCTCTCCCATGCTCTTGCTTTGAAGCTCACAGACTCAAGATTTAAACACACTTCCCACTGAACTGGATATGCCATTTGAACAGTTTTAACATAAAACTCGCATCACCTCCGTTATACACTCTGTAACTGTCAAATCACACAAAAGGAGTAGGCACAGCAATGATCCCAGTTTGATGTGTTTTGACAGCACACAACTGTGTGCCGATTGCTCTCCTAAAAATTTGGCACCACCCCTTTCTGCTGTACCCCTAAGAAAAAAAACAGGTTAAGCCATAAAATCCACATTCCATCCCCAAATTTCTCTTTTAAGGTACATAAGCCAGCTTTTCTCTGCAGTTCCCCTTGATGAACTGGTAGAGAACAACTCCCACTTAGCACAACGTGATGACATTCAGAGAGCAGAGAATCCCTAGATGCCAGAGTCCTTGTAACTCAACATCAGTGCTGAAAGAGAGATAATTAGCACTGCTAACGAGAATAATGTTCACCCTTGATTCTGTCACTCTCCCTGCAACACACATTGTATGACTCCTTTGCACCAGCTAGAGCAGCGTGAGCTCCCACCCCTCCGTCCTCCCGTACAGTCGCATAAAGCCCCTACACTGCATTGGCCCAGATCTCCCAGGGAGGAAGGAGGAACTCTGCACTGGTCTGTGTGCAACCTGGAACACCTCAAACAGCCAATATATCAACAGGAGAAAGGACACAATTAAGGTCCACTATTATCTACAGAAATCTTTGCCAGCCCTTCTCCCACTGCAGCAGAAAGAATGGCAAAATGCTTCAACAGGGCAAAGGTCCAAGGACATTCTCCTACAGCTTTTGAAAAAGATTAAATGCAATGGGGTTCCTCAAGCAAGCGATCCTTCCCAAACACAGCTTCCCTCCCAGTGACTGTCCTACATATTTCCCCGAGAAGGGCATCTTGAGGGGATCCACATATTGATATGGATCGCTTGTTCTTCTCCAAAGAAGTCCTTAGAAAGAATCACAGCTATTTCACAGCCTGTTCTAGGACTGCGGTTGCATATTTACCGAGCAGCCTACAGCCTTCATAACCAGTCCAGATGCTAGTTTCAAAACAACTTAAGCACCTAGAAAACCCACAAAACCAGTACTCCTTGCCGCTTTTAAAACTGATTTTACACTCCTAGAAGTGGCTCAAGCCCTCTGTACTGTCACAACAGAAAGCATGCTCTCCACCACCAGCCCCTGGTGACCTTTTAACATGCCTTAGCTTTACCCTGTGGAGCCCCAAAGGAAAGGCACGTTCACTCGCTGTGGCTGATATGATCTGCACCGCTGCTGGTTGAGGTTGCTGATGCACAGTGGTGTGGGCCCCAGTCCCATCCTCCCACCCTTACTGGACCCTTTGCTGAGCCATTTCAGAGTGCTGACCCACCACAAGATCACAAAGCGAGGGCAAAACAATCGTTTGTAGGCCAGGACTGTTTGGCAAAAACTCGGGGAGCATAAGACAGGCTTCCCAGTGGGGGAAAAAAAAAGGAGGGAGGAGTGAGGAGGAGCAAGCAGGCACGTACAGCCAGAGCTGCTTTGGCCATGGCGAAGATCCAAGCCTGGCTACATCGCTTTGTTAGTGAGCATTAAGCAGCACTCAGGTCTGCAACAGCAGTGCTCTTACTCATACATTTTATTATTCTTCAGAAGTTTCAATGCCCCTGTAAGGCAACACCCTTTCTCAGTCAATACCCTCAACATTAATAAATCAGAGATAAATGAAACAACCATGATAGCGCAGTACTTTTGCTAATGAGTAGGAAAGACAGAGGCCTAGGAGCAGACCTAGCCAGCAGCTGCTGCAGGAGAGGCAGAGCCAGCACAGGATGCATTCTTGCGAGGATTAGTTCATGTTTATTTAACACTATATTCTCAAAGAGCTAGGCAAGCATTATGCATTATCCTGTAGCTGAAGCCAGCCTTTAAAAAAATAATCCATTACTGGTTTTGTTGAACAGGATAATTCCCCTCCCCTCAAATTCAGACAGCCATTTCCCAGCACCGGTTGTGTTTGCAAGAACTCGCTCCATCCGCTTTGCATTATGTGATCCAACCTGATGCTCCTGCACATTTAAAGGACATTTAGGACACCCACCTGGCACTGTGTCCTGCCACAAGGTTTCAGGAGAGCAGACCTGTGCACCTTCCTCCCTGGCCAGTTGCCGCTGCCGAAAGAGCTGCGGTCAGTGGCTGCTAAGACCAAAGGAGAAGCAATCCCAGGCAATCAATTCTCTTCATACCGAGATGACAGCCTCTGGCTCTTCAGAGATACCTGGGCAAACACCCAAGACTCAGGTGCTGCCCCTCTGCACAGCTTGTGGCACGCTGCAATTAGCAGAGCCGGAGTCCTGAACAAAAGCCTCAGCTAGCACAGGGATGAGGGATCACTTTCAGAGTCAACTTGGTTTTAGAGAACAAAAGATCTGTTTGGAAGCATAAAGAATTATATTAAAAGAAAAAACAACCCAACAGTATCAGTGTTAAATACAACCCTAGAACTCAATGGAAGCTAAAAGGGCCTTTAGGTGTTTAGCGGTAGCACAGCTCCACTCGCTGTGGCAACACTGACAACACCGAGTTCCGACCTCTGAGACCAAGTGGTGGTTGCTGGGAAGCAAAGCGTAGGTGATACCGTAAGCCAGCAATTATGGACTCCCTAAGACTCAATTTTGGAGTGTTAGAAAGCAGACATTCTTTATTGCAGCACTGGGTGCACAGGGGATCACTCCGCCTAGTGTGCGCACCGAGTTGCTCAACTACAAAGGTTATAAGCAATCAGAATATACATATTAATTACATTTCCCAGAAATTATTAACATATTCATATTATCACCTAGAACTCATTAATATATGTAAATGTCCTTAACACATGCGCATCCATGTCCATTGGTGGTCTTCCAGGGTCCTCTGGTGGTCATCGATAGTCCTCCTCCCTGTGTCCACTGGTTGAACTTAATCTTCGCGCATACTCAAGTTTGTCTTTTGGCTTAGTTTGCAACTCCTGTTCTCACAAAACTTGCTTATTCTAGCATCTCTCCCTGTCTATTCTACTCAAGGATACAATGTCTCAAGACTTCCTTTTATCCAACTAAACCTAGCAGCTGTCTAACCCATCCGCTTACAAAGCATTTCAAACTTAGCTACGTTATTCCAGTAAGGAGGGAACAAGATGTTCTTTTTAACTTGGTATCAGTAAGGCCTGAGGGGCCTTCCACCCCAGTGTTTTGTGCTGTTCAAGGCTACTGTATCACCAGCTACTGTATCATAGGGTCCAGCCATGTGCAGTTAACTGAAGGAGGTCCACAGCCATATTTGAAACCCAAAGTGAAGTTACCTTATTTACTATTCTTTTCTCAGGTTTATGTGATAGCCATGGTCTGGGAAGCGGCATGGTTAACACCATCCACTGCCTCTCCACCCAGGAGGCCACAGCGACTTCACCCTTTTGTCAAAATGGGAAACACTCGCTTATGACAATGAAAAAATGAGCCAACACTTTACGCTTATGAAGGGATCATGCAGTTAAATGTGAAAAAAGCTCTGAGGACACCCTTTTCCAAAATACCGAAGTTCGCAATGAGTAGAACTAAAAGCTTAGCATTTAATTCCCTTTCCCACCTAAAAACTGCAGATATTAACACACAACAAATTAATTTCAAAAAAGTACAGGAAAGTATAAAGGTTTTGAGCATTTCTACTAGTCTTCTGCCTTGCCCTATTGAAATAAATCTGTCAAAACATTTTGGCCTTAGGTGTATTGGGCAGATGCAGAGGAACCTGTCAAATACACATTACAAATATTTAGCAGTAATGAAAGGATGAAAGCAATAGTAATTACATTACTAAATAAGCCAACTTAACAGGTAATGTAAAATTAAAGCACACTGTAAGGCTAAACTTATTATTTAAAAAATAATGTCATAAGCCTTGGCATCAATAAACACTAACTTTAATATGCTAAAGAACAGTATTTCACAATTCTGTCTAAAAGGCAGAGGAGCTTTTAGCTTACAGCACGAGTCCAAGCAATGGTTGAGACTCCGTGAATTATCAATGTTCACTCGGCACAATGAGCCGAGTATGGGTACTGACATATTCCTACCAACAGCACTTCCAGTTTCTACCGTGCAAAAGTAGATCTTGTTTTGAGTTTAGGTTAGCTACAAGGTGCAGGGACAGTTTCTTTACTTGAACTAGATGCTTCACAGCTAAGAAATCTCAACTCAGACTTTTCTCAAGAGCAGGATATTTTCTTTTCCTCTTAGATCCCTTGTATGGAAAAAAAAAAAGTGAGGAAAATCTACACAATACCATCTTTCTAGAGAAATTGAGGTACTCGCACAGAATCAGCACTCTTAATCCAACAGGGTGTTCAGATGCAAGATAAAGCCTGATGCTTACTAGAATTTGGCAGGCAGCTGCTTAAATGCTTTTGAAAATCCCTCAAGCACTTCCATACCTACAAAAGCCTGGCCAAGTGGTTCAACAAGTTAAGATTTCCCTTGTTTAGCACTATTAGACATGTTTTAACAACGTTTCTGCCTTCTGCGTCCTGAGAAAAGGAGCTGGATTTGAGCAATGAGCAATCATAAGATTCTGGTTTTATGAATTTTTATTTGGACTTCAACTTCCATCCAGATAAACTCACGAAAATCCCAAATAAAAATTTTATCATCTAGCAACAAATATTACTGAATTTCCTGGCAGAATAAAAGCAAGGTAGTCTAAGACTAAAGCGATATGAATACCAACTACAATTGTTCACACAAGAACACACATGAAGGAATCTTCTTCGCTTGCAGAAACAAACCCAGACTGAAGTCCATCAAAATCTTTTACTTTCCAATTTAAATGCTAATTGAAATCAATTCATTCTGAACAGAAGAAGCAAACCTGCAGGGCAGAATAAAGAAAAACAAGCCCTGGCTGGCAGGTGTATATTTTATAAAGTGATCCTACAGTTCAGGAAGAGCTGCACTGAAAGGCACATGGCCAACCACCCCGGTACTGCAGGCACCTCCGTCATTAAACTGACCCTTGTTTACTTGGGCTCAAGCTTTTCACCTCCCGGAATTCAAAGCACTTTCTTCAAGCACACTCCTGCCAGATTATTGAGAAGGATTATCTGCTGTTGTTCCACAGAAGGAAAATATTAAGCTCCTCCAGATGACTATCAAGCACATTCCATGCATGGGCCAGGCATGAGGAGCTGCACGGATGCTAAACAAGTCTGCTCGGCAAAGGCAGCAGGCATGCAAATTGGCTCTTCCTCCCATTGTCAGGTCACTGCATGTTTCTACCCAGCACTTGAGCAATGGACATATGCACAGTAGCTGTATTTTACTTTACATGAGCAGAACATCTGCTCAGCACAAACACTGGCTAGCAGATACTCCCTGCAAGATTTGCATGCACGCACAGCAGGCCAGAGATGGATTTCCTTACATCTGGTAACCTCATCAGAGGGTCCAGTGTCGCCACCAAATCCCTGTTTCCAACTTCGTGCGGACAGTCTTCAAATCCCAGCAAGACAAGATTTCCAGGGGAAAAAAAATAATTAATGACACCTGGCATCCTCTTACTTCTAACTAAACAGGATCAGAGAAAGCCCAGACAGAATTTTAAGAGCTACTCAAAACACAGGACAGGTGCACATTAGCTGTGGCTGAGCAACACAGTACTCAAAACCGACACGAACTCTGCTATTGTCTGGGGAGTATCACTTCAAGAGCACCAGTGGGAGTTTTCACAGCTATGTCTCTCTACCTTGCACCATCTGGCACTGGGGATTTAATTTACATTAAACCTTTCAATCTGAACCAGCCAAAGGTTTAATTCCAACAAAGCAGTAAAGATTTCCCGTCTGCATTTCATTTTAAGCTTACGGTGGTTTTAGGTTACTGGTCTCGCAGGGAATGTTCCACACAGACACCCCTGTTACCAAGCTCCTTTTATTTAATACAATAAAATTGCAACTGGATTTGAAAAAATCATGAATTCATTACTAAGAATCTCAAAGAGGCGCTTCTAGGACTTAGGGTAACATTATCAACACAATAGGAGTCAAATTTTTAGAGATATTTACGTACTTGTTGGCTTGATACCACCTAGGTACTACTTCAAGTTCGGTCATAGAACAAAAAAAATGAGGTTGGAAGGACCCTTTGGGGTTTAACTCAACTTAGATCAAGTTGCTCAGCCCCACGGTCCCATGCAATGTCAGTCAGGAGCAAATCTCCTCACCCCACCTGGGCTCAGATGAGTTCCTTTGCACCCAAAGGCACAAGTGGAAAGCTGGGGTGTTAAACGTGCTGTCTGCACCAACACAACCACCTCTGCTGTGTGTGCAATGCAAGGAAACCTCTATACGCTAATTGTAATACTCAACTTATCCCATTTAATGCTCCTTCTCCTTCTAGGAATCCCATGCAGTTTCATTTAGGACAAGCAATAAATAAACCCCAGAAGATGTGGTTCTCCTCGTTTCTGGTATGTTATGCAAACCAACGGAGCTTGGAGTTCAGTCACAAGCAGAACAGTGATCGTTTTACCTCCATGCCTGTACCATTCATCACATCCCATAGGAATGCTGCCCAAAACTGCCATCACTTCATTCCCGTCATTAGCAGAAGCAGGTGCTTGGAGTGAGCGAGACACTTAATGGGAAATCTAGGACAACATGACTGATTTTGTGCCTTGGTCTGAAATAATGTAATAATATGGCTGGAAACAGGCTCCGATATTAAGATTATGCTATTTCACAATAGTCCATAATGCCTTTTGATTCAGGCATTACATTTTTCTGTAATTTCTAGTGGAACCACAAGCATTCACCTCAGAGCCCCTCGTGAACCCCTGCTCAATCAAGGACATACAAAAACTTAAGACTTTGAGGTCCTCATTATTTTAACTCCTTCAGTATCAGCTTCCTTCTGTGCACAAAACTGCCCTCATATGCCATTAGTCCAGCCTTGCTATGCAGATCCCGCCTGCCTCCAAAGCACACCCTGAGCACTAATGAGCTTCTCTCAGGGACATCACTCTGGAGAAAGGAGTTTGTCAGTGCCTGGACTTTCTTCTCCAGTAAAACCGTCTGGGGCAGCGTGCTCAACCAGCACACCCCCGCAGTGGAGGAGTGCAAAAACCAGTGAGCTTGGGGAAGAAAGCTGAATTTATCTCAACATCAGGGAGGCTGGAGGGTAACCTTGGGTGTAGGAAAGACACCTGCACTGGTGAATCATCAGGTGCCCCGAGACAGTTAACAAAGAATAATGTCTTTCTGAGCTAGCCAGACCAGCACGGGGGGAGCATACGGCTGAGCCGAAAGTACAAGAACTGGGCAATTAATAAAGTAAACTTTGAAGTAAACAAAGGGCCTGAGCTGGCTTCAATCCGCACATTCCTTCCCAACAACTGCGGGCGCTGATCACTGTGATGACGGAGAGCATAGAGAGACCAGTAACGGGCATCGTGTTTGTATTTGGATTCAACTGTACACTGCAAATGCTGTATTATGCTTGTGCTGCAATTTCAGTATGCTGCTGTATCACCCTGCTTAAATCAAAATCCCATTTAACACCAAATATACCAAACAAGTAAATTTGATATTAAACCCTCCTCGTGTGGAGTATCTACAAGAGCCCGGCCAGAGCACATTGGATTCGGACAGGCAGAAAGGCAGCGCTGTCACACACAACCTGGGAAAAACTCATCCTGGCATTCAGCCCTCCTCCCAAAGGCTTGCCCCACACTGCTCAGCCAATTTTCCCTCAGCTCTGAAAGTCTGACAACATCATTCTAAGAAACACACTCGCACCTTGTCCCCAGCTCAGCACTTCATTTCCCATTATGCCCAAACTGAGGTGTGCACATCGCAGGACTAAAAGCCTGAAAGCCAAATCATGGAATTACAGTAATTATCACTTTGGCCTCCTGCCATGAAGGACCAGGATTTGAAAGAGATCCCAAAAGGATATGAAGAAATGAAAAGGCAAAAATGTAGTTCTACCTGCGCAGCAAGCAGCGGTTATTTGTTCAAAATGAAAACACTTACTGTTCGTGAAATCCTTTTGTACTTGTATCCCTGATCCTCTGCACACTTGAAGTTTGACTTGCCAGCCTTCCAGCAGCAGAAATGTTAACGTTTTGCATGCGGGTCACTTTCTGAGCTGTTCTTTTATCCTATAACTCTAGATACATTACTGAAGCCATAGATTTCAGCAGAGCTGGTACCCAAATAAAGTGTCTCTAAAGCATACTGCAAAAGGCACAGCTTCCTGCTGCCCCAGATACAGCGATTCCTCCAGGGAATGGCAAACAAGAATCTCTAAGAGGGTTTCGCCATTAAATCTTTTCTCGTTAAGACCCGGAAGAGAAAATCTGCTTTGTGACAGTAGCACTGCGGGGAGTTAAAACCAAAGGGTCACAATAGAGGTACATTTACAACAAGAAGCTCGCTAGAGGAGAGATCTAACACCTTGCAAATGCCTAACACAGCAAGTTTCCAATAGGCAGCTGTTCCTCCAGAAAACAAAAAACAACCCCATACAACTCATCATACATGCAGGCCCACTGCCATTTCCAAATTAGAATAAACAGCTACACAGAAAATGTATGTAGTGACTAATAAAAAAAAAGCTAGAAATTCAGCCTAGTATAGTACAAACATGGGGAGAGGGGAATTTGAGCCTGCCTCCATTTCCTAGACACTGTCCTCATTACTGAGCAGCAACACAGCTGTCAATAAAACTCGGTCCCTCCACCTACATCGTTATAGGAGACACTAACAAGTAACTTTTTAGATGCTATTAAAAACAATCTGCTTTAAAAGCAAAAAAACTTGAAAAGAACATTCCTTGCCTAGTTGGCAGATAAGCACCCCAAACTCACCTCTCTCCAAGATTCCAAATTCAAAATTTGAGCTGACATGGCTCCTTTTCCTTTTCTTTCTCAATGTTTTCCAGCATGAGACACCCAGGTTCGACTCAAAAACCCCACTGCTACTGCTTTAAGCTAGTAACATTTGAGGTGGATTCTGGCACAGATGTCTGCTCTTACATCCACAGTAATAAGTTGAAAAGGAGAAATTAAAAACCAACACTGGAAAACTGAGCAGCTCCCTTTCCTACCTTTCTGTGAGTAGGCAAGTGTGGGTGGGGAGATGTAGTGTGAGACATGAAGCTCTAAGTCTTTTTGCAACACCTTGCATTGAAGCTATCAGACAGGCTGTGACTGGTTAAAAAAACCAGGAAGACAGGAGTGATACCAGGCTAATAACGATTTTAGATAGTGTTTAATTTTCAAGTTTGTAGAAGAGGTGCTCAGACAAGACAGATCTTTCTCTGCTATTATGCTGAACAGCTTAGCCCAATTGTTTCTTTAAAAGAAGATGTCTTAATATCAGAGGAACAAAGCGTTAACAGCAGCTGCTGACACCAAGTCACTGCAGGGAATTCCTGTCCATCACCAAAGGCTGCCGCCAGCCCAGCAGCCTGTGATGAGCAGGAAGGCAGAGCCGTGAGGGCTTCTGAATCAACTCTGCAAACCACTTACAAGGAAGTCCACGGGCTGGTACCTGTAATTCCTCAGGTATTTACAACAGCGCTGTCACCACGAGAGTCAGCCTCTGCAACACAGTTTCACCTGCTCCTGCTCATTCCATAAATTACGCTGGGAGTGGACGGGGCAGGGGGCAGAGAGGTGTAAAATAACCAGGAAGAGGGAGGATGGAAGGACCAGTTCACATCAGACGATGGATAAGATAGCAGCACTGATTCACAGACTGACTTATCAGACTATACTCCCCCAACACCTACATTCATAACACCCCTTCAAAAAAAAACCCTCTACAAAAAAAAAAAGGCACCCCCACATGCAAATAACGATCATCCTTACTGGCAAAGAAATAACAACAGGCATGAAAGAAGCACCAGACTTCATTAACAAAAATAAACACACACACTACGTTAAAGACTCACTGAGCTCCCAACTACAAAAGACCGTTTTTCTGAATTCTGCTGGCGGTTCCCACAACATTTCATGACATCTGACACCAAGACAGATACCAAAAGACATAATGCTACTACTCTGGTTTAGGAAAAGAAACAAAAATCAAAAATGCCACAGGTTTTAAGAGGGCATTCACAGGTCATCTGCTTACCAATTGCTCAGACACATTAAGTCAACTCGCTTCAAATACATCAAGCACCCAGCTGAGAGAAACAACAGCAGCGGCTACTTCAAAGAACAAAATGTCATATGAGAACAATGCTTTACACACTACTGTGTGTTGCTTTATTTGCTACCAGGCATAAAAAGATTAATTAAAGCACCAGTTTAAAAGATGTAACAGAACTACTTTTTTAACCTGCAAGATTAAAACCATCTACTTTAAAAGCCTGGCACCAAGCAGTAGCCAGTACTGCTGCTTCTGATGGGGGTGAGGCTGCTCACCCCAATGTTATCTTGTACGTGAAGAGTTAACACTCTAATTATAACGTGCTGGGAGAGAGCCACCAGCTCTTTTTCAAAAGAACCTCACTTCTGAGAAATCTGCTAGACTTTATTCGTACAGTCATTTAATTTATTTAAAAAAAAAAAAAAACCACCATGCGTTAACACTCCCAAAAAGCTACCAGAGTGTCCCCTGTAAAGGCTTTTGAGGAAACTAAGCTGGACTAAGGACAGCCTATGGCAGATTAAAAGAAAGGAAGCAAATCTAGGATGACTCCATAGTGAAAAGAGATTCCAGCTATAATCCATTCAGCAGATGCCTAAAAACTAGATGGGAGAAGAGATGAATAGATATGCAACAAAAATTTATGATCCTTTGGCACGGGGCACAGGACGGTAAAATCTAAAGCTGTTCACAGTTGTAGAAAGCTCTCACGATGCCAGAAGTGTAATAAAATGGGAGATAAAGCCTGTACATTGGTAGATAAAAAAAAAGAATGCAGGCTGGAGAAAGGCAAACGTTTCCAATTTGTGTTAACCACTGCATGGGGGGGGGAAATAAATCCAGGCTCTCACAGCGAGTTCCCTGAGAACATAGAGTTAGGTTGATGGTTGGACTCTATGATCTGAAAGGTCCCTTCAAACCCGGTAAATTCTGTAATTCTATGATTAGTTTGCTGCTCAGCAGCAGTCAAAATAGGATATTGGGAATTATCAGAACAGAGAGGGGAAAACCACGCATCTAGAAAGCCTGTGTTCTGAGATACGTTACAGATATTTCACGCCTCTTTATATCTGTCAGTAAAAAGCCAGACACCCAGCCACGTTCTCAAGAGTAAGAGGCCAAGGTTCAGAGGAGCTCGCCATTGGTCGCCCAGCACGGGCGAGCTGATACCGGAAGGCGTTGTACCACAACAAAAACANCCCCCCGCCTGGCTCGGCGACGGATACCCCCACCGCGTTTCCCTACTCACCTTAGAGGGGCGGCGGACGCGCCGCGGGGCGGGCGGGACAGTTCAGAGCATACCGGGGCGGCGGAGAAGGGCTGAGGGACCAGCGGCCGCGGCGGACACCGGCGGGCACTTCCTTTCACCTGAGGGGAAACACCTCGTAGCAAAACGCCTCCCCATAGGCTGGCTGCCACCACGTGACCGGCGCAGCCCGCGCAGGCGCATAAAGGGAAGTTTTCCGCCCCGGCTCCCTGCGGCCACGTGGGCAGAGCGCGGAACCACAGTGGCTAATTAAAGAGGATAATTACAATTCGCGATGCGTCCTCGAGCACAAACGCTCGGGGAACAGGACACAGGTTGGGCACAGGCCTCTCCCGCAGTTTCCCCCCAGCCCTAGACTACAAGGGGCACTGAGGCTCAATGACGATTAACAACTTTAACCCCGAAATTAGACGTTTTTAAGGGTTTTTCCTTGCTTTGAAGTTCTACAAAGTGAGATGGGATAGAATAGGATATTTCAGTTGGAAGGGACCTACAACCATCACCTAGTCCACCTGCCTGACTGCTTCAGGGCTGACCAAAAGTTAAAGCATGTCATTATAATATTTTTATTATTTACCTCCCCTTCCCAGCGAAGCAAACACAGCTTCCTTCTCAGCTGTTTCATTCCAATTAGATTTTCACAGCTTCCATCTTAATCCATCCCATTTTCACGGCCAGCGTGCAACCCAGTAACTGCAGCCACCACATCTCCTCTGATGGGGACAACAGCAGCAGAGGTTCTTTGTCAAAGTCAGGTAGAAAGGACCCACATTTCCCACTTTTTCACCAGCAGAGGGGCTCAGAGAATCACAGCATGACAGATGCCTTGCATGCTCACAGCAGCAAGTCCTGCCGCCCTTCCCGGGGGGCTTCCGCACCCACTGACCCCTCACCCAAGGCTGGCCAGCAGCCCCCAGCCACCCACTGGCCTCTTCTGCCCGCTGGCATTAATTAAACACACCAGATTTCACCACAAATTTTCATGACTTACTGACAGAGTGTGAAAAGAGGGGATCTGCCAAGCCCAGAGGACGGCAGGTCACTGCAGCGACGAAGGGGTTGTGTTCCCTCCCTGGCCTAACAAGTTGCACTTTCTACTCACTCTTTGAAAGACAGGGCAGCAGAATCACTTGATGCTTTGTAAATTGTTTCCTTTAATAGGAAGTGCTGCTTTACTCTACCTTGTGCTTCTGAAACAAATGTTTGTGTTCCAAAAATATACAGTGTATACATACTCTGTAGCTATAGATACAAACATTTACAAAGAAACGAGCAGGCTGGAGCGGATGAGCTTGAAAAAAAAAATCTCACACTTTACTTCTGGCCCTCCTAGAGCAAGACTAGCTGGGCTCACCCCACCATAAACAGATAGGGGCGACTGAAAAAAAACCCCTCCACATGATTGAGAAATCTCATACCCGTGGTGATTATATGAAGCAATGTGGATCAAAAAACCCATTTCCACACGCTGTAGGGGTTTGGAGTTCCTGTTGCCTTTTCCCCTTCCCCTCCTTTCGTCATTACGATCTGCCTTGGTATCTGCATACCGCACCCAAATCAACTGCAGCCTACCCGTCTGCGTCTTCTCTACTGCCGAAGGGCTGATCCCTCAGGCCGGCATCGCTCAGCTCTACACCAAAATGTGGTTCCCGAGATGTTTGGATCCATCTGCAAGGCTTCCTCAAACTAAAGGGAAACTGGGTACACTCTACAGTCTCAGCATTTTAGCGAATAGGTCGGTATGGGAATGTCATTCCTGGTATAAACGTTTGGACGGGGTGAGCCGGGAGTGCTGGGTGAGCCGGGTGAGCCGGGAGCGCCGGGTGCGCAGGGTAGCCCAGAGGAGGAGTATGGATATGAGGATAAAATCCTGGTGGCAGAGCGCCGTGGGTCGGTTGCTGGACTGGACCCGAAATCACCAGCTGGAGCAGGCTGTGGAAAGAAATTCAGACAGGCGTGAGGATTATCTAGAGAAGGCTTTTGTCATGGCTCTCCCTGGCCCACAAGGGCCTGGCTGCAAGGACAATTCCTAACCAACACACAGCACTGCCGAGAGGCAGGAGGACAGCATTTCAATTATGCTCTTTCCAGCTTCCAGAAGACCTTCTTTTTTTTCCACTTTCCCCTTTTCCTCTTTGCAAAGAGGCAAGAAGCAAAGCACAGTTAAGCGCAGGGTCAGGTAAAAGCAGCAGGGAGTTGGGGATGGGACAAGTTTGGGGCAGGTTCCACGCTGTAATTTCATTTTCCCCCCTTCTGTGCATTTGTTCTAACACAGGCTGGGCAAGATCATTTATACGGTGGGAGTCACTGAGGTCTCCTTCAATCAAGACTCCAGCTTGCAAGTGAAAAAGCAGCCAGCACTGCCACCTTTATCCTTGCACTAAACCGTGTGTGAATAAAGGTTGATTTCCAGAAAGTAAACACAAATTTTTAGAGGGGATTTTGTCTTGACAGCCTTGCTCAAGCGCGTGTCTTGGAACACACATGAAAACCAGCACAGCTGTAGAAAGGTCTCTTACTTGTTATGTGGTAGCCTGGAGCACACAGTTCTCAAGTCATCTGAAAGAGGACAGAAGACATAACAATAAGAATAAAGCTGAAATTAGAGTGATTTTCCTCTCTGCTCTCCTTTCTAGGAAGATGGGATTACTGGAAAAAGCTCCAGTCATCAACAGATCCAGAATCCCACTCTCAGGCCAAAAACTCCCATAGGAGAGAAAAGTGTTTCTCCATCTCACCAGTCGTTACCCCAGCTTTTCGCACTTGACGCTTTAATTTGTGTTTGCCATTTAACTATGCTACCATATGGGAAATGCAGCTTCGTTTCAAGGCAGGCCAAGCCTTCCTATAGAATTTGTGATATCGATTTACTGTCGAGAAGTAACCAGGACATAGGAAATACAAGTTATGACTCTGCCCACTGAATATGGCATTTATGATGAGAAAAGCATCAGGTCAAAGCAAGGCAAAGCTTACCCAATACCTGTTTTCCATTGTTTTGGGATTTTTTTTTTTAAACAGTGCTAATGTAAAGAAAGGGTTGAGGTTTGTTTTGCGGGTTTTTTTTGCTGGGGTCTATTCACTAAAAATTGCACCTTTTTTTTTTACCATCTTAGTGTCTTTTCCAGAACATTTCTTGGTAATACCTGTACATCTCACTCCTCCATGAGCTGCTCCCATCTCTTCCTTGGTCCCATGCAAGGAGTTCTACTTTCAACCGATTTTCAGATATTGATGAAGAGTTTGTATTTGCCTCTCCAGAGCCAAATAGCTTGAACCAAGGTATTTAACAACATACTTTGTTGCCAGAGTCCTTTCAGGAATAGCTTTAGAACAAACTCCTATCTTTGTAGATAAACGCACCCTCAAAACACTGAAATAACTGGTATTTCAGCAGCTACTTATACTGAATTACTTCCTACTTCTACAGTAAAAGCAAGCGCTTGGAATGTACCAGGTGAACAACTAGGAAAAAACACGGCCAAATTAAGCCATCAACTAAAAAAACCCCACTTTTCTGCCTGTTCTTATTATACCCAGAGCTATTTTACAAAAGATTAGAAAGAACAACATTGATATTTGACCAGCAGCACTGGTTCAGCCAGGGCAAAAGCCTCAGGCACCTGCTTAGGTACAGGTTGCGCTCTGCAGCCGGGCTCTGCACTGCCTGGGCTTTGGGGAGCTTTGAGCCTTCTGGTCGCACCGAGAAGTGCCTGTTTTCAAGAAAATGTATCAACAAAACAGTATGTCTGGCTGAGCCTGTGCTGTGTTAAGGCACTTCTCTTTTTTGTCTCTGCAGGTCTTTTGGAAAGAAATAGTTTTGGCAACAGGAAAGAGAGACGAAAGCCACATTAGCAGGCTTCTTTACTGAGTTTAACTGAAATCATATACACTGTAATGGGGTCTCGTTACAGGAGAGCTGAAGGCCCAGAAGTTCCAGATGAACAGTTTTTGTTTGCTTTTCAAATTCCTTGTCTAGCACACCCACCCCATGGTCTCTCCTCCAGCAGGCAAACCCAGAGAAGTCAAACTGAAGCACACTTAAACAGTGCTTTTTAAATAGCTATAAGCAATTCTGAGGGGGTCAAATTTGTCCTCGTGGCAAACACTCAGACACAACCCCCTTGTGCACACTGCATAGTCGAAGATCAATTCTCCAACTCTGCAAAGCAATACACCAGTCAACTGCATCAATCTTCTTTCCCTTCTTACTCCCCATGCAGTTATATTTCCTGAAGTATTTCCTGCACTATCACTTCCTAAGAGAGGTAAACTACTACCACTGCTGTGAACACATTGATCTTTACTCTCCCCATCAAAAAACTCCACTCTTACAACATTCACACACTGGAGGAAAAGAATCCCATGCCAGGGTCTCTGCCAGCCCCACTGACAACTTACCCCTAGTGCACAGGAGTGCTCCCGATGCCATGGCCACTTGCAAAGCCTGAGCCAGTCTGTCTAGAGACAGTTCAATCTCTTTGGATGCATTGAGAGGATTGAGTTCGTCAGATAGTCTGTTAATTTCCTCAACGAGTGGAACCACGTGGTCAAAGGGTACTAGCCCCAGGCGCCCATAAAGGTTCTTCTCCGTTAAATGCCCCTGAAGCATCATAAGAACCTGCAGGACACTTAGATGCAGTTTTGAATACAGCTGGTGGCAATCTCTGTCTTCTCCTGAAGTCGAGTCCTTGGCAATTTTGCTGGGGGGATGTCCATTTGAGAGAGAGGCTTTCTTCTTCCTTTTGTAAGCCAAGGGGGCCTTCACGCACCAACGGATCAGTCCAGTCAGCGGGGTGAGCTCTAAAAACCCTATTGGCAGGTTGGCTGCAATAGGAGTGTTCAGAAAGGTGATGAGGATCAAGCGGGGGTCTTCAAAGATCCAGGAAACAATCAACTCGAGCAGATCCGAAGGAGGGATGAGGTCATCTGAAGATAGGAAAGATACTGTTGAGCAAGCTGAGCCTTGCACTGGAGCACAGGGCAGCAGTCTTTAATTAATCTCTCACACACCTACCCTTCCTGCACTGTCACAATTACAATTTCAAAACCTCCCCAACTCTGCTCTTTTTTTCAAGACACCAAAGGTAGGTGCTCATTTGTCCCAAGGAAGACACAACCACGTTCCTGACAACCTCACCTTCTCCACCTATTCTGAAGACACCACCAAATGCCACCATTTATCCCCTTTCCCAGTAAAGCTTCTTTTGTCATTTTCTCTCTCCCACACCTCATCTGCTTGTTCTTTCTCTAAACGCAGTCTCCATTTATCCCTTGCCAAAGAAAGTACAATGGTCAAGGGAATAGGAAAATCTTGTTGGCACTTCCTTCTCCTCACCCCGATCATCCAACTGATTTCCTGTAAGACTTACCTAAGCAAATACATCTTTGTGGGAAAACTTAACACAATCACATAACAGGTAAAGGATTATAAGAGCTTTAAGTAAGTAAAGCTTCAAGTAAGAAGTAAAATGTGGTCTGAACAGAACTGACGCTTGACTACAGACAAGAGAAACATTGACTTCACAGTAATCGTGCATCACCCCGTCCCAGGGGCAGGAGACTGGATTGAGCGACGTACTTTCATTGCGAGTTGTGTACAGCACCAACAAAGGGCTCAGCACAGAACTATCGGGTCTTTTGTACATGAAATGACTTATAGGACAACTTACAGGACTACAGAATTACTAACATGCGCTGGATACAGAATCAGTATTTTCCAGTTTTTAGCTTTTCAGAGACCTCCAAGTACCAGAGACACTGCTGTTTGTGTGATCAACCCCTGTCCTCAGGACGTGGTGGAGACTGCCCTGTTACAGATGCCTCTTTGAAGAGCAAGCTTCCTTTTCCTGTGTCACCAGTAACATCTCAAACTAAGGGATTTTTAAAAATTACTTCCTATAACTCATGGTACTTCCTTTCTGACAAGTCTTTTAATTAGGTAGATGAACTTCCAAGTGGTTGCACAAAACATATATAATATACTGAGGAAGAATATGCTACGAGCTCTACCAAATACTTTAAAAAAAAAAATTCTAAGCCTGCATCTCTCAATAATGCCAAGCTGTTTATCTGGAGAAGACCATGCAAAACATTTCCTTTATGAATTTGCTTTTTTGGATGATGTGTGATGTTGGTATTTAGTGTATGGTTGTTCGCTAGTCTACCACTATCTCTCTGTCTCTCTTGCTGAGTAAAGGTAAATCAATCTTATTTTAGACACCTATGTGTTTCTAGTGTCTGAGCAACAACCACCATATTGGTTAACTAGCTGGTGACATGCAGTTCAAGAGCACATGGAGGTATCTTCTGCTCAACAGAAATCCTGCTCCAGCTTGCAAACATTCAGAATTTGCATTTTCCCCCTTTTTGGAAGGAATTGGACTGATGGAGCCTTTATGCTGGGCAGGTGACACACCATGGTGAGGCCAAACTGCCCCTGCTTTCACTCCTAGAGTTGCTCAATCAATAAGGTCGCCGTGTCCTTTGTCCTCTGTGGAAGACGTTGCCCTTTGTGTCAGGCGTTACCTGGCGGCTTCTCCAGCAAAGACTCTCCCTTCAGCCACTGCCTGGTTATTTTTATTCTCACCCAAGTGACAGAGGATGCAACAGCCACACCCCTGAGCTGCTTCTGGCAATAATTACATGGTAACAAGCATCTTTAGAATTTCAGCAGTTAATTTGCTTGCAACAGTTAATTTGTGTTGCATTATATTGCACCTCTTACTTCGAAGGACACAGGCTTGGGAACACTTACCTGAGGAGAGGTCGTAGAGTGCTGTGACGGATGTAATGAACTGGCAGCAGAAGCGAGGACTGGCACTGAATATCTGTTTCAGTGTCTGGATGGACCCCGGCACCAAGTTGCAGTAGTCATCAACCAAGGCTCGGGCTAGCCTCACGCAGTACACAGCAGGGGTTCGCTGCAGGGGCGCAGGATGGCACACAGGGAAAAGGGGATTAAACCCAGTCACAGAAAGTTCTACAGAGCCAACTTTAAAGTCTGCGTTGCCCAAACACTCTGCCTGCCCACAACACCCAGCCACTTCGCTGTTCCAACATTTGTGTTTCCACTTTCCCAAAATTAAAGCGTGCTTGCTTTCTCTCTCTCTGCATCTCAAAGGTCCACTCAGGCAGAAATAAAATTACTATTTCACAATATTAAAATAGATGGTGGTATTTTGTGCTTACAATATCTGTGGTTTAAAGTTAAAACCTTTTAAATCAACATTTTTCCTTAAGATGGAAATTCTTTTACCAGTTCAGCAACACAGCTCTGTAGTACAACTATTTCAGTACCAGAACAACCAGTTCAGTAACCTCTCAGTTACGCTTGACATTTTTAACGTGGAAAAATTCTGTGCAATCTTCATGTCACTTAAGAGCTGCAACCTGCAAAAAACTACACCACCTTCTGCTAACCAAGTCACACCCCCTCTTCCTCTACCAAGGCCTCACCAGGTGGGACAAGAGGGACCCCACAAAAACAGTACTGGTCTCCCACTACCACCCTTCCCTCCCAGCACAGTCCTTCTGCTCTTCGCCTTCTGTAAAGCAGGTAACTTCTGCACATCCCGAGAAGGCAGCAGGAACAAAGATGCACTTCCCAAGGTCTCCAGTGAGGAATCTCAATGGGAAAGGGGGAGACATAGGAGATCCCCGACATACTGCACTCACGGAAGACAGACACAGGTATTTTGTGCCCAGCTCTCAAGAGAGAGGTTTCCCTCTTCTGCCATGTGCAAACTTGCACACCAGGCACTGTTTATTTCCCAAATTCCAGAGTCAGCTTTTTTGGCCAATGAGGCCATGAACTGCCATAGTTTTGTTGGTTGAACCTTCCACTGACCCTTTTCAACATGCAGGGGTTGCAAGGGGGGGAAGGGGAGGGGAAGAAAAAAAAAAAAAAAAGAAAAAAAATCGATAAAACTTTCACTGACAGAAAAAAAAACCAAAACAAAACAAATTTTTTTCTGCCAGTGCAGCACATACATGGATTAGCAAAATCTCTCCCGTATGCTGGAGGAAAGGACTGGACATGAGCACAGAAGCGGGGTGAATGCAGCTGCAGCAGCCAGCTGTTAAATCAGCTTAAACTGCCACAGAGGAGCAGCTAACTGCAACCGGCTGTCACCAACTGTCAGATGACACTCAGTTCACTCATACCCATCGCAGCACACTCCCTCGCTCCTTCCCTGAGACTGCCCTGCCTATAGAGAAGCTGTACCTGCAGCCAGAAGGCAGCACACTCCAGAACAGGAACCCTGCACACAGCCACTGCCATGGAAACCAGCTTTCCTAGCAAAGCCATCCTGTTGTCATCTGCTTTGTTTCCTTGAGGGCTGAAGAGAGACGAGAAAATGATCTGCCGGACTGAATCCTTGGTTTGCTCTTGGAAATAATTGCACATGATCTCAAGGAGCTGAAGTTCCTGAAGTGAATTCAATCTCTGAAAGAAAACAATAGCAAAGCTGTAAAATAAACTGTGGCTCTTGAAGAGCTAAGAGCCGCTTTAGTGAAAAGACAGGAAGAGTAAAGGCTGAGAGCTTCCCTCAGGCGTTAGAAACTCAAACTTTATGCACAGCACACATATTTAAGCTTCCTGAACCACCACTGCATTTACCTAGTTACACTGAAAAGCTCTATGTTGTATTTGAATACCTGGATACCCAAGACTGCTGCTCGCTGCGCCTGCAAATGCTGCCCATGAACCAAGACAAGATCAACAGCAACACTGGGGTGAAAAATATTTCCTCCCTCTGTACATAACAGCACTAAGGGCACTGCTGGGCAGCTGAGGGGTCCCAGGCCCATGAACTCTAACATTCAGCAGCAGCTGTGGTTTCTGCTTGCTGCTCTCTGGGAGGTCCCCACCTCAGCTCCAGCCCACACCCAGCCACCTAAAAACCCTGGCAGGGCCCAGCCACAGCACTGTGAGGCTGTGGGCAGTCCTCAGGGGCCTCGGGCCCCACCACACCTCCCTGGGGCCCTGCCTGGTCTCCCACAGTCCTGGCCAGTCTATCGGGGTCTTGCCAGACAGATCCCTCCCTGCCAAAAAAACCCTCAGTCACCAGCCCCACAAGGACCCTGTCCTGTCCCTCTAAGGCCTCGATCTCCACCTACAGCCCCCAAGGACTGAGTCCTTCTAAGGCCTTGGCCTTCAGCAGCAGTCCCCACCCCAAGGACCCCTCCTGTCCCCTTGGGACCTCGGTCTCCAGCAACAGCCCTCTCAGGAATACTGTCCTGAGCTCCTTGGGCCTCGGCCTCCATAGCCACTCCCTGGGGCTGCATCTGACCTCCCAAGGTGCTGCCCGGCCTTAGGCCGCCAGCCCCCAGGCCCTGCCCCGCTTCCCCCGGGCCTGGGCCTCCACCAGCCCTCGGGGAGTGTCCGGTCCCCCAGGGCCTCTCCAGGCCTCGCCCCGCGGCCGGGGCCCACCTTGGGCGGAGCGCCGCGCTCCTTGGGGACCTGGAAGAGGAATTCCTCCAGGAGCTCGGCGGGGCCCTTGTCGACAAGGGGCAGTGGGGCGTTCTGCAGCTGGCTGCTGAAGTAGATGTCCAGATGGTACAGCACCTCCTTGGCGGCGCTCAGCGCGTCCCGCCGCAGCAGCGAGTGCCGAATGTCGCTCATGGCTCCGACCCCACCGGGAACGAAACCCCCCCCCGCCC
>VWZL01001458.1:795774-813486 GCA_013396915.1 Stercorarius parasiticus | reverse complement strand
GGGGCATCTTGGCCCAGGGGTCTGGTGCTGGGGCTGATCTGAGGGGTCTTGGCCCAGGGGGGCTGGCCCTTGGCCAAGGGTCTTGGCCCTTGGTGGGGTCCCGGCCCAGGGCAGGTCTTGGCCTTGGAGTGCTGGTCCTGGGGATGACCTTTGGGGGGGTCTTGGCCCAAGGGTGGGGGTGCAGGTCCTGGGGCTGACCTGGGGATCTTGGCCTTGGGGGAGGATCTGTCCCTGAAGGGATCTTGGCCTGAGGGGGCTGCTCCTGGGGCTGTCCACTGGGGGACTCTTGGCCCAGGGGGAAGTCCTGGACCTGGGTCTGACCTGGGGAGACACAGCCCTGCTGGAGCGGGGGGTCTAGGCTCAGTCCTCCCCACTGTGGGGAGCGGGGTGCAAGTCCTGGCCCTGTTCTGGGGGATGCTTGGCCCCGAGGGCCCTCCCAGCCCCTAAAGAGCACCAAGCAGGGCAGGGGCCCGGCACGGACATCCTGGGAAAGGCAGCAGCTGCCCTGGGAGGCCAGGGAGCCAAGGCCACTGGGGCAGGAGTGGGGTGAGCTGCGGGAGCCTGTGGGGTTGTGGCCCCCCTCGGGTCACCTCCTGGGGAGGGTCTGGGGACAGGCACTGTGGCAGAGACCTCTCATTTTTTGGGGCTTTCAGGCCGGCTCCACACCTGAAGCCCCAGAGCTGGTGGACTCCCATCAGCCCCAGCATGCTCACCTGAAGCCAGCTCATCGGAAATGTGGTTTTGGTGTTGGTGAAATAAACACTTTTTGAGAGAAATTGTGGCTGGTGATGTGTGAGGGCTGCGCACACCCTGTACTGGGGAGCTGCCGCTCCCCATGAGTGGTCCCTGGGACTCGCTTACACCTCACAGGTCACTTGTCAGTGTTTTTATCGATTCAGGTGCATTCTTGGCCGTACCTGCGGTGGGAGGTGTTGGCACTGTTTTGAAAGGGTTGTTTCACTGAGCAGACCTTTGTTTCTGTGAAAAATGCCATATGGAGCCTGCGGCCTTGCGCGCTCCTTGGCTGAGTGACTGCTTGGCACAGTGTGTCCCTCCTGATAAATGCAGGTGCGGCTCCGTCCCCTTCCAGAGACCTTGGAGGACACCAAAGGTACGTCCCGCTCCCCTCTCCTCCCGCTCCCCTCTCCAACGTCGCTTTCTCCAGCTCCGCTTAATTTTGCCAAGATGTTCCGCTGGGGCTGAGCCAGGGCGCAGCTCAGCAGCATTACCCGGGATGGACACCATCCTCTGTGGGTGCCTCTGCCCGGGGGGGAGGCTGTGGAGGCTGCTGCCTCCCCCAGGGGATCCGGGGAGGAAATTTCGTGGCGCTTTGGGCAGTTCGTGGCCAAATCGTAGCATTACCAAATCGTGGCATTGACAAATCGTGGCGTTGACAAATCGTTGTGTTACCAAATGCAGGGACCACGGCGTTACAGATGGTAGGGTTCGCAGCTGTAGGGAGGATGCAAGTCAGGAAATGTGAGGATTTAAGTAGAGCAGCTGCTCCAGATGAAAAAGCGAGCCCGGGGGCAGCAAAGCTGCGGTGATGCTGAAAGCCAGGGTGTTTGCCGGCCCCCGCAGCCCGCTCAGGGTCCCTGGGCTTGGGCAGGGCTCAGATCCCATCCGCTGGTGAAATATTACCCCGGGGAGCTGAGCGCCATTGGAAATACTTCCCAAATTCCTTTCCCTGTGGGTGGGAGACACCGCGCTGCCTTGGCGGGGGGTCCCTGAGGATTCCAGCCTGGGTGAGGATGGGGCGGGGGGGCAGGGGGGCCAGGATACCCCAGGAGAGGATGCTCCAGGCAGGGAAGGAGGTGAGGAGAGGTGCTGGGGGGGGATCCATCCCTTGCTCTGTCCCAGCGTGGCTGCTCTAGGGTCTTTTGGGTCTCCAGCACAGACCCAATGAGGGGTGGGAGGGGCACAAGCCAAGGGATGCTGTCGTTCCCTGGCCACTGCCACCCGTCCTGGGCCAGGAGAGGTGTCCAGTTGAGTGCAGTGAATGAGGAAGTGACTGCTCTGTGTCACCATGAAGTGACATTTTCTCCTTTGCCAGTGAATTATTCGCTCCAGCCTCGTGGGCGGTCTGGCCTCCCTCCAGGAGGGACAGGCAGGATGACCCCCCACGTGAGGAGAAGCCAGATGGCTGGATGGGGGTCCACCATCCCTTGGTCCTGGTGGTTCATTGGAAAACAGATGCTTCCCAGTGAAACCAGTATGGCCAGTGGGAATACCCTGGTCACCCCCACCATCTGTGCCAAATCCCCCTCCTGGCCAGGAGGGCTGAGCCCATCCTTGCCCCTCTGCAGGCAGGATGGCATCCTCGAAGCTGGTGCTGTCGCTGCTGGTGGCAGCTCTCCTACTGCATGTGGCCATCGCGCTGAAGATCAGTGCATTCAACATCAAGACATTTGGGGACAGCAAGATGTCCAACAAGACTATCGCAAATATCATTGTCTCTGTGAGTGCTGGGGGGAGAGGAGCCATTCTGGCCACTCTCTGGTCTTTGGGTTGCAGCCAGCTTGGGGCAGTTGGACACTAGCTTTCTGCAGGCATCCATCCATGTGTGTGTGTATTCGTGCATCCACCCACTCATCAATCCACCTGTCCAAACCCCCCCATCCATCCACCTATGCCTCCATCCATCTGTCCATCCACACCTCCATCCACCTGTCCAAACCTTCATCCATACACCCATCTGCTCTTCCCCCGTCACCATCTCCAACCTTGGGCCATCTCCATTCTTGCTGGTCCACAAACAAGGATGGGTGATGCTTGGTGCTGCCCAGGTTCCTCACTCAGAGCAGCCTGCGAGCGAGGAGCTACTGGGATGGTGGGTGGTAGATGGACGGGTGTTAGAGGGCACTGTGTCACCCCAGGGTTCTTCCAAGTCAGAGGACACCAGCAGAGGATCTCCCTCACTGGCTCTGGGATCCCTGCTGCCCTCCCGTTGCCAGCCTGGGAGCCTTCACAGCCCAGCCCAGGCACCCAAGGGTTTCCCCATGAGCAGCTCCTGGCCAAGGGCGAGCAGGTCTGAGCTTGTCCCCCCAGATCCTGTCGGGGTACGACATCACCTTGGTGCAGGAGGTCCGGGACGCTGACCTGAGTGGCGTGAAGAAGCTCATGGACCAGCTCAACAGGTGATCCCAATGGCCCAGGGTGGGGAGTGCCTGCAAATGGGATGCTGGGGTAGGTCCCAGATGGCATCTTGCTGTGGCAGAACATCTCCAGCTTGGCCAGAGAGAGCCCAAGGGGTGCTATGGGGCACCAGGAGACTTCTCACACCCTCCACATCTTGCCCCCAGTGCATCCCCCCACCCATACAGCTTTTTGATCAGCATGCCCCTGGGTCGCACCAGCTACAAGGAGCAGTACCTCTTCATCTACAGGTAAAGGATGCCACCAGGGCCCAGTGACCCCCGTGTCACCCGCTGTCCCCCCCAGCAGCCCCCAAAGTGTGGTGGGTACCTTTGGGGGCCCTGGCTGCATCAGGAGCAGTGCTGAGGGCCGCCCCGCTCTCCTGCCTCAGGTCGGACATGGTCTCCGTGCTGGGAAGCTACTACTACGATGACGGCTGTGAGTCCTGCGGGACCGATACCTTCAGCAGGGAGCCCTTCATCGTGAAGTTCTCCTCGCCCACCACGCGTGAGCAGAGCCAGCATTGGGGGCTGCCCGGATCTGGCATGGGGTCCCCTCTGCGTGGGGCTGAGCCCAGAGCTGTGCCTGGCAGGAGGGGGGATTACATCCTGCAGCCCAGCTCAGGGGCTCCACCGTAGTCCTTCACTGCTTTTGAGCCTTCTCCCACCCATGGGTGCCCAGGGGTCCTGGGTACCTGGCCAGCATGGCTGGCACTGCCTCTTGTTTCCCATGATGTGCCTTCTCCCACCATCTCCCATTGCCTGTCATCTTCCACTATGCATTCTCTCCAGTTGTGTGCCATCTCACATCTCCAGTTGTTTCCCATCATGTCCCACATCCCAGCGCCCGCTACTTCCCATCTTGTGCCATATGCTTCCTCCAGTTGGGTGCCAACTCCCATCGCATGCCGTCTCTCATCATGTACCATCTCCCCTCATGTACCATCTCCCATCACATGCCATCTCCCATCATGTCCCATCTCCCATCTTGTGCCATCTCCCATCTTGTGCCGTCTCCCATCACGTCCCATCTCCCATCATGTCCCATCTCCCATCTTGTGCCATCTCCCATCACGTCCCATCTCCCATCTTGTGCCATCTCCTACCCCATGCCACCACCTCCACCTCCTAAGAATCTCCCCAGGGCACATACACTCTCCCATCTTTCTTCCACCCCAATCTCCTTCCCAAAACTATGTTGGCTTGGAAAAACTGATGGGGAACAAGCAGCAAACCCCAAACTATGTGTGGAAGGACACAGCTCCCCACTGGAAATCCCAACCTGGAGGACAGGCAGAGCACAAAAAGTCAGTGCACTCCTTCCCTTCAGCAGCTTTTCCCTACCAGTAGCTGGGGCTTGGCCTGGGTTGGTCCCCTCGGGTTCCTGCTCCCTTCCCAGGTGCTGCACCTGAGCTGGGGGCTGACGACCATCTGTCCAGTAGAGGTGGAGGAGTTCGTGATGGTGCCCCTGCACGCTGAGCCCAGCAGCGCGGCAGATGAGATCGACGCACTCTACGACGTCTACACCGATGTTGTCAACAAGTGGGCGACTAACGTAAGCGTTGGCGGGGAGCTCGGCTCCTCCCTGGAGTAGCCGGGCCAGCTGGGGTACGGCCACCACGCATCCCGGTGGCCATCCTGGGGTGGACATGTCCCATGGGAGACCTCTTGTACCCATTGGAGCAGGTACCACCCTGGCAATGCCCATGCAGGGAGCTGCCGGGCAGCACCGCTGCCATTACTGGGGGCTTGTCCTCCTGTTCTGGGGAGACCCAAGAGGTTCTGGCAAGATTTTAGGGACCCCTTGCTACCCGGTAAGGTCCATGGGTAGGGACACAGCATGTTGCCCTGCAGAATATCCTCCTCCTGGGTGACTTCAACGCCGACTGCTCCTACGTGACCAGCACGCAGTGGCCGTCCATCCGCCTGCGCTCCCTCGACGCCTGCGAGTGGCTCATCCCCGACAGTGCCGACACCACCGTCGCTGACACCGACTGTGCCTACGACCGGTGGGTGCCGCAGCGGTGGCACGGGGGCTGGTGCGGGGGGACCAGCAGGCGCTAACACCCCTGTGACGCCCCGGCAGCATCGTCGCCTGCGGCACTGCACTGCGCCAGGACATCGAGCCCGGCTCTGCCACCATCAACAACTTCCAGAAGACTTTCCACCTCCAGAGCAAGGATGTGAGTGAGGGGACAGGACACGCGAGCCCGCTGGCACCAGGATCCAGCCCACCATGCCTCCTGGGAGCATGGGTGGGCTCCCTGCTCCCCAGGGTGCACCCAAGGGTGGCCTGACCCCAACTCCTGCCCTGATGGAACCACCCCATCCTGAGCATTTTGGGGTCTGGTCTAAATTTTGGGGTTGGAGTGGAGCATCTGGGTCCCAGCCAGCCACGAGAGTGGTGGTGGGTCCTGACGAGTTCAGTCCCCTCTCTGCTTTTCCCCTGCACACAGGCTTTGGCTGTCAGCGACCATTTCCCGGTGGAGGTGACCCTGAAAGCCCGCTGAGCCCGTCCCCACACCGGTGGCTACTGGGATGCCCCGGCACGCACCCGCATCCCTCGTGGGAGCCCACGTGCCACCAGTGCCAGCCAAGCTGCCCACCATCTCTGCAAGGAGCCGCGATTCGATGTCTTGTGGGAGTGGGATGCTCTCTGCTTCCATTAAAAAATGAGCTTTTTCCAGCCCTTACAGCTCTGGAGGGAGGATCTCTTCAGCTTCCCCAGAAGTTCCCCCAGCAGCCCCCCACACCCGAGCCCCCTGTCCCCCTGCCAGGGGCAGCCCCACCGGGGCTGGAGCCAGGGAGATCCCTGGGGCCAAGAGTCCCCCCCTGCCATCGAGAGCCCTGGGTGGCAAACGCTGTTCCCCTCTGAGCTGCCGGTGGCAAAAGCAGGGACACCGGGAAGGGATTGGGATGCTCCACGCAGGATTCAGCCCCCTTGCCCAGTCGCAGGATGCTCCTCCACCACCAGTTTGGGGGCTGCATCCTGCAGGATCACGCCTGGCTGCAAGGCGGCTGATGGGGCGCTGACAGCGAGGGTAGGGGGAGGCGGAGGTGGTGAGTCAGCTCCCGGGGGGTTCGGTGCCTCCCTGGGGGTGGTTTCGGTGCCGGCACAGCGCCAGGGGACACCGGAGTCATCTCGTGACTAGGTGTGAGGACACAAAACCTGGCGGCATATGTGAGAGCCCGGCAAGCCCCGGCATGAGCAGCCGTCACCTCCCTCCCCGCCCTGCCACTGGCACCTCGGCAAAGCTGTCTGCTCCCTTGCTGGGGTGACACCGTGTGCTGGGGTGATGCCGTGTGCCAGGGTGACAGTGTGTGCCGGGGTGACGCCATGTGCCGGCACAGGGGATGCCAGCTCCACTGGGGCTGCTCTGGGTGACCACTGGAGCTGCTGCAGGGGTTTGCAGCCACCCCCTCTTGCCGAGGCCGGCAGGGCTCGGCCTGCCTGACCCAGACACCCCTCCATTTCCTTCTCTCCCCTCTAATTACACCGTCTGAATCATCCGCGTTAAGGCCATCCGCCCTGCACCGCCTGCCTGGCCGCCGTGCCCTGTGCTGCGACCCATGGGGCCACCCCAGCTGCAGGACCCCGAGTCCCATGTGCCCCCCAGCCCTGCTGGGATGCCCCAGCATCGCCGCACCTCCCCGGCGCCCTTGGTGTCAGCACAGAAGTGGCTGTGCTGGCCCCACCCTGCTGCCCCATGTGGTTTTGGTTTCCCAATGTCGGAAGGAACCCAAGGCTGTGTCAAAACTCCCCCGGGGGTGTCCGACTCATCCGGCTTTGCCGGAACCTCCGCTGGGAATAAAGCTGCCCGTCCTGCTGCTGGGAGGGCAGAGGTGCTGCGCACTCGGCAAGGTAAGGATGGATTGGGGCTCAGCACCTTCAGCCGCAAACCGAGAGGGACTGGGATGAGCTGGGATGAGCTGGGATGAGGAGTTGCTCTCTTACCCCAACAATGGTTGCTGTGACCAGGTTTAAGGGTGTGGAACAGCCCAGGGTGCTGGTGGCGATGGCTGGGGGTGGTGGGCATTGGAGACACCCTGGCAGGGATTGGAGCTGGGTGATGCCAGGGGCTAGCAGACGCCCTGCCAGGCAGATTCACCAAGGCGGGATGGGATTTAGCTTCCCCAGGGACTGGCAAGCTGGCAGAGAGCCCATGCCAGCTCCGCAGGCTGCTCCAGGTGGTGCCCACCATGGCACACTGTTGCACACCAGGACCTAGGAACGACTGACATGGATTTTTTTTCGCTCTATCCCCAAATCCAAAGCAGTTTTCCAAGTTTGGCTACCATTGCTGCATCCCCGCGGCTCAGCATCACTTCCAGCAGGATGGGGACCATGGCGCTGGCACTGGCCCTGTTGACCACCACTCTCCTGTGCCCAGCCACCGCCACACTGAGCGTCGGTGCCTTCAACATCCAGGCATTTGGTGACACCAAGATGTCCGATGAGGGAGTGGTGGGCATCATCGTCAGCGTGAGTGCAGTTGGGGATGGGCTGTGCGCTGGGGTGGACCCAAAACGTGGCTCCTTTGCTATGCAGGGACGTGGCCGTGGGTGGGACGGCACCCTGATGCAGGGATGCCCTGGGTGGATGAAGGCTTGGTGGGAACTAAGGTGGGGTGCCAGGCACACCCTGTGGTCCCTCTGAGCCCTCTGTTGGGATGTCTGCCCCGGCAGCAAGGGACATGCAAGTCCCCATGATGCTGCACCCATCACCGCGTCAGGGTGCCCATATGGGAGATGGATGGGAGAGGAGACGGTGGCCCTGAACCATCACAGTCCCTCTTGGCCCTGCAGATCCTGCGCCGCTACGACGTGGTGCTGGTGCAGGAGGTGCGCGACTCCGACCTCAGCGCTGTCACCCAGCTCATGGAGCAGCTCAACAGGTATGAGCGGGTCCGGGAGTGAGAACGCCAGGGCTGAGGTGCTGGCATGGGGCAGGGAAAGCCAAGCTTCCGAGCAACAGAAGGCAAAAAGTTAAAAAAAAAGCCCATCAGCAGAGTGTTTGGTTTTGGAATAAGAGAAAAGTGCGGGGCTGGGGCCAGGCAGACACCGCCACTGCCTTGTTGAAAGGTGGTGAGTGCTCCTCACCGGGTACGCCCAGCCCGCGTCCTTGCCCCTTCAGTGTCCCCTCCAGCATGGCCACAAAGCAGCCAGGGCAGCGCAGGTGACGCCAGGCTCTGCAGGGCCCTGGGCTGCTCATTAACCTAATTTAGCTTTGCTGCAAACGAAGGTGGGGAGCGTCCCTGCAGAGAAAGGGGTGGCAGGAGCCGCCCCGTGTCCTGCCCAGGGCCGGCCGTGCCTGAGGAGCCACCCCGGGGTGGTGGGGACAGCAGGGCGACTTGGAGCCACTACACCTCACGTCACCCCATGGCCGGGGCACGGTGGGTCATGGAGATAGGAGAGCAGGACTAGCCAGTGCTGACCCCACGGCCACCCAGCCCCTGGCCATGCCAGGGCCACCCCAGACCATGCCAGCCACGTCACTCTCCTGCCTTTGCATCTCCACAGCGTGTCCACGTCCCCGTATGACTACGAGATCAGCGGCCCCCTGGGACGGGACAACTACAAGGAGATGTACCTCTTCATCTACAGGTAACAGGGCTGGGTGTGCTGCTGCCTGTCCCATGGCACCGCAGAGCCACTGATGCCATGGAGGGGGCACAGGGGCCATGCTGAGCCCCAGTGTCACTGTCCCCTTTGGTCCCACAGGACAGACATCGTGTCCGTGGTGGACACCTACCAATATGAGGACCCCCAGGATGTCTTCAGCCGGGAGCCATTCATCTTGAGGGTCTCAGCGCCCCGCACCAGTAAACAGGGGGATGGGTGGCCCCGGGTGGTGGCACGAGGTGGCTGCAGGGCTGATATCCCTCTTCCCTGGCAGAGGTGGAGGAGTTTGTGCTGGTGCCACTGCACTCTGCCCCGCATGATGCTGTCGCCGAGATCGACGCGCTCTACGACGTCTACCTGGCCATCATCAACAAGTGGGGGACCGACGTGAGTGCCACCAGCACCGGGGGTTGACACTGGGGCTGGACACTGAGCCCCAGGGACTGTTCAACCCACGCTGGGTCTCTGCTCCAAGGCGAGCGCAGTTGGTGCAAGGGTGGTGGGATGGGGACCCTGGTCCTGTCCCGTCCCCTGCCATGGGGGATGTCCCAGCACCCAGGGCTGACCTGAAGCAGGGTCTGGACCCCACAGGAGGGCTGGTGTCAGGGACAGACCCGTTCCCCAGCTACCACGAGCCCCCCCATCTCTCCTCCGCAGAACATCATGTTCCTGGGGGACTTCAACGCTGACTGTGCCTACGTCCAGCCGAGCGACTGGTCGTCCATCCGCCTGCACACCAGTGAAGTCTTCAAGTGGCTGATCCCTGATGGCACTGACACCACCGTGGGGAAGTCAGACTGCGCCTATGACAGGTAAGTGCCACCACAGCACCGCTGTCGCCCTCCCCGGCACCCCTGCACCCCCCTGCCCATCCCGAACCACCGGCAGCCGAGAGCAGGGGCAGGAGCGGGACCCACTGCCCGCGTCTCCCTGGCAGGATTGTGGTGTGCGGCGCCAAGCTGAAGAGGAGCATCGTGCCAAATTCGGCTGCCATCTACAATTTCCAGCGCGCTTTCCAGCTGGAGCAGGAGGAGGTGAGCTGGGCTGGCAAATCTGGGGCTCAAACAGGCACCAATGCTGGCTGCAGGGCTGCCGACGTCTGTTCGGGATCCGGCAACCCAGTGCAGCCACGTAGCTGCCACATTTTTAAGTATCAGCTCAAAAATGGAGTTGAAGCAGCTCCAGCAGCAGCCTGAGCTGGCATCCATCCCCAGCACCTGCCTGCTGGGATGCCAGCACAGCCCTGCCGGACTGTCCCCTTCCCAGGACACATCAGCCCCCAGATAGCTAATGGGGAGCTCGAGGTGACAAGGGACCCATGGGTGGTACCAGAAAGGGGGATCTGGGATCACTGCTTGTCCCCATGGGGAAGAGATGAGACACATGGGGGTTTTGCGTGGCCTTTCACTGGCAAGCGCAGGCAGGACTCCAGGGTGTGGGGCGATCCATGCTGATCTTCCACCACCCAGAGCTGGCACAGAAGTGCCCAAGTGAGACACAGGGGTCTCGGAGGGCAGATGTGCCCCTGCCAGTGCCCGCCCCAGGCCATGCCTGGGCATCTCTGCCAAAACTGGAGCCTTATGTGTTGAGTGTCTCGGGGTTGGGGACATCGTATGTTCCTGCAGAAGGTTTTGGCAGGGCAATCACAGCCACCTTGCCGCCCTGGCTTGAGGCTTGCCGAACCCCTGTGTTACACCTCCCCACCTCTCGCCCTCCTCCAGGCCCTGGCAGTCAGCGACCACTACCCAGTGGAGGTGAAGCTGACAGCTTGAGCTCCTCCTGCGGCCGCAGACTACGATCCAGCTCCAGCTCCCACCACCAACCCCCAGGAAGGCGCTCCCCGCAGCCCCATCCAAGAGCCCTGTGCATGGGCTGCTCTGTGTCCTGGTCTGGAGAAGGGTCGCAGCTGGCCGCTGGCTGTGCCCAGACCCCCCAGCCCATATGGCTCACGGCAGAAACCCCCCAGCCCACCACGAACCAGAGACCACAGACAGGCCACCAGCCAGGAAGCAGTGACCGCAGACAGGCTGAGGAATGAAGCATCCATCTCCTACCTTATCAAAGACTTTATTGACCAATCTCATTTCACAATTAGCTGTTGGACAGGAAGGAGGACATCCAAGGACCGGCAGGCTCGGGACACGGCGGTGTCACCACCCTCTCCCTGTCCGTTCCTCGGGGAGCCGAGCAGGCAGCTCTCCCCGCTCTCAGGAAAGGCAGCGGTGGTGTCAGGCACTCTATGGGGAGCAAGGGGAAGGGGCGGTTGGGGTGGCCACAGGAGCAGGCAGCACGTCACCAGCTCCTGATGCTGCAGACGGCTTCACTGTGAAAGTCTACAGCTACTGCAGTGTTTCAGAGGGTCACTGAAGCTCCTGGGACCGGGCCCCAGCTGGCTGGCTCCTCAGCCCTTCTTCTTCTTCAGCATCTCCATGTACATGCGAAGTGACTTCTGGATGGACTCTTTTGAGATGAAGCTGATGAAGTTCTGAATGTCTTCCTCCCGGTGAGCTACCAGGCGGTCCAACACCGCCTTCCTCATCATGGACTTGGTGAGCTGACGGGCATGGTCTGCGGAGAGAAGAGCAAGGATGGGGAATGCGCACAGTCCTCACCCCCGACCAGCTCTCAGCCATTGCCACCACATGCAGGTGCCTTCAAAGGGGAGACACCACACACCAAAGGGCTCTTTAAACCAGCAGGGAAAGGTGTAAGAAAACCCCACCGGCTGGAAGCTGAACTGGATAAATTTTCATACAATAAATTATGATCTGTACCGCTCAGTGGGGAAACAGCTGATCTACTGTGACAGATGGCAGAAAGTTGTGCACCTCCTTCTCTTTGCGCCCTCCAGAGTCCAGCTCCCACCCCAATACATACCACCGGGCTCGGGACAGCAGTAACCGAAAAAAATTCTCTGCTGTTTGAAACTGCTCTGGCTCTAAGGTCCCTCAACCCAACCCCTTCGACCTCTGGCAAGACAGTCTCCCCTGTACAAAAGCCAGCAGCACCACATCCTCAAGCTCATCCCGACAGCAGGCTCTAGGTTTGTGCCATTCCCCACGGATATGGGGATGCTTCCAGAGCAGCACTGGCTGCTGGTGTCGAGTGAAGCCTCAAGCACACATCTGCTCACACACACACAGAGCCACATGCAGCGATGCTGCGGCAGATCTGTCGCACAGATGTTGCATGTGTGCTCTCAGTGTGCTCTAACCGTGACAGTGAAATGATGAGCAGCCCCCCTGTGCACCGGGAACCCCGAATCGCCCCAGCACCTGTGTGCTACAGACACCTTCACCCGGAGAGACTCCCCCTGGCTCTGGGGAAGGATCCGCATGGTGCCTCCTGGAAGTCAGGAGAGAGCTCCCCGCTCTTGGGGGCTGAGGTGTCACTCTAACACCAGGACAGCAGCGGAGAGAACTGTTTAGGGACACTCTTCCAAGGCTGGGGCACAAAGCGACAGTCCTGGGACCTGTCCGTTTCTGCCCAGTTTCATTCAGATTTCTACAGAAAGAGCAGCCAAAGGGTGATATGTAGTTGTACCTCCCATGCAGATGGCATGGGATGGGATAGCTCAGGTCTAGCCCTGCCTGGCACAGAGCCCTCCAAGCCCAGGAACCACATGCTGCCAGTCACAGAGCAGCCCAAACACGCACGTGATGTCTGCGTTTGCTGTCTGTCCTCACGCCCCCATTGCCATCCTCAGCTCAGCAGAGTGCCGAGAGCTGATCCAGACCACAAGGGCGGACTGGTAGCCACCCAGGCACTCTTGCCCGTCCTGTTGCCTCAACTCCATGGCAGCTTTCCTAGGGTAACACCTCCACTGACAGACACAGAGATTCAGTTTGTATCCAGAGCTCAGGCACCTCCAGATTGACTCAGCAGGGCTGGCAGGGCAAGCCGAGCTGGAGCCACATGCCCTGCACACCCAGCACGGTGTCCTCCCACACGGGGCCACTGGCAAGCCCATCTCTGTTAGCCCAAGGTTGCCTGCAGCACTGTGTTGAGCCTTCCTACACCCCAGCCATCCACATCTTCCCTGTAAATGGAAAATGTAGGTCCCAGGTACCAGCCCTGGTACCTGCCCTTCCCACCCCAATCAGATCCCCCCTTCCTCTGCCGGAGGTGCCACCCTTACCGGGAAGGGCCAGCCACTGTGCCATAACAGCTCCAGTCTTCTCCTGGAGCTTCTCCTCTGGCACCAGCTCATCCACGAGGCCAAATCTGTGGGCTTCGGGTGCGGGGTGGAGGGAGCCCAGCTGGAGGGAGCGTTCAGCAACTCGGTGTCCCACAATGTTCACAAACGTGTCCTTAAACCTAGAAGAGATGGGAGGAAAAGCCATGGTCAGGGAAAGAAACACCCAGCGGCAGCTGCACCCAGACATTGAAGTTAAGAGGTCCTGCTCCCCAGGCATGGGTTTAGAGCAGCTATGGGCTCAGCCACGCTGGGCAAAGTCAGGTGAGCAGGGCCATTTTTGGTACTACCCCAACAGTTCCCCCTCTTCTCCACGAGAGCTGCTCTATTTACCCTCAGCACACAGTGTCCCAGCTGTGCCCACCTGCTGTGACATGAAAGCTCCTTTCCAACAGCACATTTACACATTCTTAGAGCAACCAAGGGCCTGTGTCTTAGTATATTAGCATCCCTACACCTTCAGACATCTCCACAGCTCAGGGATTTTGCAGGTACACAGTGTGTATCCAGGGAAAAGAATATTCCCAGACTGAGCCTGAGCAGGGAGATCCCCCAGCACTAGAGTCGAATGCAGAGTCAGAACTGAGGTCCCCGCTGGTGAAGGATGCGAGGACATTCTGCAACCTGAAAGCTTTTGAGATACCTGCAGGATAGGACAGAGAAATGAGGTGCTGTCTCCTGCGGCTGCAACTACCTGATCACACAAAACTACATCTCAGTGGCCAGTTGAACTGATTAATAAACTCCTTGAAGATGAATTCTTTTGAGAGACCTACACGTGACGCTAGAAGTGGGAGGCACTGGCCTACCAGAAGGGAGCCACAATGCCCAGCTGGGCTTCGTTCAGGCCGATGCTGAATTTGGGGTTCTCCACCATGATCCTGTAGTCACACGACAAGGCAATGAGACAGCCTCCCGCCGGGCTGGACCCCTGGCAAAGAGAAGGATGGAATGAGCCTAGGTCATGGTTACAAACGTCTCTGCGTCCCCAGCCTTGCCGTTTCCTCCAGAGCAGGGAAGACACAGGGTGACAGAGCACATGTCCCCGAAGTCTCTGATCACCCGACTCAAAACAGCCCTAAAGAATATTTCTGACAGGTTCACCAGGGTTTCTCCTTTCACTTTTCAATGCTCTTTGCTTCTTGCATTTTCCAGTCTGGAAATCTAGTTAGTTGATCCGTGTCACTTCAGTTGCAAACCCTGCAGTGGAGATTTGCTACAGTATTTTCTTGTAACCCTATGTGAGTTTTTAACTCTACTTGAGTTTGTAACCCTAAATGCCACAGAAGTGGTTCTGTCCAGGGGCTTTGTAACACCTTCCGTCTACAAAACTTCCATTTGCAACCTTCTTTGCCACGACTCAAGGCCAGGTTGGATGGGGCTTTAAGCAACTATGAAGTTGGGGCTACAAAGATGATTAGGGGACTAGAACATCTCTCTTATGAAGAAAGGCTGAGGGACTTGGGTCTCTTCAGTCTGGAAAAAAGATGGCTGAGGGGGGATCTTATCAACGCTTATAAATACTTAAAGGGTGGGTGTCAGAAGGATGGGGCCAGGCTCTTTTCAGTGGCGCCCAGCGACAGGACAAGAGGTAATGGGCACAAACTTGACCATAGGAAGCTCCACCTAAACATGAGGAGGACCTTCTTTCCTGTGAGGGTGGCAGAGCCCTGCCACAGGCTGCCCAGAGAGGTGGTGGAGTCTCCGTCTCTGGAGACATTCCAAACCCGCCTGGACACGTTCCTGTGCAACCTGCTCTGAGTGACCCTACTCTGGAAGGGGGTTGGAACTAGATGATCTTTAAGGTCCCTTCCAACCCAAACCATTCTACAATTCTATGATTCTATGACTCAGTGCTTGCTTAGCCCTGCAGAGGATGCCCGTGGGAAGCTGCTCTCAAACCCAGCTGCCTTCAAAGACAGTCTATGAACAGACACGGAGCTGTGAGCTGCCAAAGCAGCACTGTGCTGAAAAATGAAAACAAGACACCAAGTAGGTAACAACCCATTTACAGACACTGAGATTCAGATGGCACTTCCCTGCTGGCCAGGAACCACAGCTGGAGGAGAAAATCTGGTGATAAAAGGGCTTAAACCAAACAGCACTGCCCAGGGTCTGAAGCATCACTGCCCACAGGGCCAAGGACAAGCACCTGTGGCACCGCATGGCTGTCCCCCATCTCCCCCCCTCTGCCAAAGCAGCGCAATGAACCTGGGCAACTCCTACGAGTCTCATCAGTGAGAAAAGAGCCAGTGGGCACGTGACAGGCGTTCTTTGGACTCCTCCTATGCCAACCACTCAGCTTCTCCAGCACTCATCTGCCATCGATGCCCCTCTGGGCCTTACCACTGACCTACAGCACTCCTCCTGCTTCTCCAGCCTGGAGGACAGACTCCCAGTGGACTTCTTGGGGCAGGGTACGGCTTTTTCTGTACAAAGGGTGCCTCAGCCCCCATCAGCAGGACACAAGTGCCGTGCAAAGCTCTCCACCGCAGCCACCAGCCAAAATGCTGTGATATCCCAGCAGTGCCTGCAGCTTACACGGAGCCTGCAACACCCCACGCTTCCATACCTTCCCACACCCCGACGTGCCGAACTGACAGACAGGTCCTTTGCCCAGACATCCCAACAAATACATCTCTGCACTTGTTTCAGCACCGACAAGCCTGATTTTTTGGCTGTCCCTGCCCACGCGCTGCAAACAAGTCACAGCAAGTGACAGACCACATGTGGCGACTAGGAAGGTGGATCTGAAGGACGTACGTTGACTGCAGCGACCGTCACCATGTTGGAGCCGTACAGCCGGAGCCACATCTCCTGCACGGCTCTCCAGAACTCGGCATAGTGCTCCGTGCTCTTTCCGCACATCTCGGTGATGTCCAGGCCAGACGAGAAGATTTTGGGGACGGCCTGGAATCGGGAAAATACAAACGTCACTGAGAGTCACCGCTCAGGGATGACCCCTCCAATGCACTCGGCCTGGCAGCCTGAGGAAGGGGAAAGCAATAATTAAATAGGACATAAACCAGGGTCTTTTGGGGTTCTGAAACAATGTCTCCAGTGCTCCCACAGCCTGGATCATCCCATCACCATGGCCTGCTGGGCTGGGACTCTTTGCTTGCAGCACGCTTTATCATTATCAGGGTCCTTGTACAGGTGCATCGGCACAGAACCTGCCCTGTCCCATTCCCAGCCACCACCTCGTACCCACACTATGGCTGAAAATAAACAATGGCTTTCCCCAGCAGCTCCCTCTGGGCAGTTCAAGAGATCTCAAGGGATGCGTCAGATAAACAGCTTTGATTTTAATGACAAATGGCAACATTCAGTTGCTATTTTTCCGCTAGAAAAGGGTGGGGAAGAAAGAGCACAGCCCTTCCAAGAACCCCCTCCTTCTGAAGCCGATCAAAGCTGCCTCCTGGCCCTCCCATGCCAGTGACCAGGGAGCCAAGAGACCAAACACGAGCAAGGGAACAGCACCCGTGCCTGATAAATGGCCCCACAACTCACACCCTGAGCTCAGGACAACACATACAGATGTGATGATCACGCCCCGGCAGGCCCGGTTGTTCTCCAGCTTCTCCAGACTTATGCAAAACTCGGTGAGGAAGTCCAGGCTCAGGCTGTTGACTGGGGGGCTCTTGAACTTCATTGTGGCGACGCCTGTGCCGTGGTAAACACGGAGACATCAGAACCCTCCCAAACAGCACTACCCTACCCCAAAAGCTCCTCACCAACTGCTTAGTCCGGGTGCTGCAGCCATGCCCAGACTGGGGACAGGGTGAGGACGCAGCCGGGGACCCAGCAGCCAAAGGCAGGCCCTGGGAAGCCTCAAGAAGAGGCACCTTTTGCCCGGTGTGGGGATATGGCCCTGTGACAGCTATTCCTGGCAGCTGGGACACAGAAACCCCCAACAGCTGCTCCCTGAAGGAGCGCCTGCCACTCTACCAGGTCCCCAAAGCAGGGACCCTGCAGCGGGGATGACGCATGGGCAGGGGACAGGGCATGAGGTCTGCCCACGGTGACAACTAAGGGTTTGCTGGTGGCACCCAAGCAGCACCCAGCCACCTGAAGTGCCCACGACCAGTGAGACTCCTGTCCCCAAATGCTTCTCTCCGAGGGTCCTAAGCAGATGAAGCTGGAACACCTTTGTTGTTCCAGCTTTGGTGGCTTTCCATGCCCATGTGCCGTGGGGTGGGCATGGGAGAGACCCCCCTGCCTGCACCCCGCGGGGTGTGGGTGACACTGCAGAGGTGCCACCCACCATACCTGAGGTCTCGTCCAGCTCCACCATGATCTTGTTGTTGCTGAAGGCACGACACGCGGTGAGTGGGAGGCTGGGGGGCTGCCGGGAGGCTCTGCCCCACACCGTTGGCCAGCGGCAGAGGGGCAGCATGCCTGGGGGAACAGAAGCAGATGGGGTCGGGCAGGGGACAGCCCTCAGAGGTGTGGGGTGTGCTCCCCAAAACTGCTCTGCATGGACCGGGTGGGGACATGGGGACACCCTGACCCACTGAGGGAGGACATGGGGCACTCTGACCCACGGTAGGGGGACACGGGGACACCCCGACCCACTGGAGGAGGATGTGGGGACACCCGAATCCATGGTGGGGGACACCCCGACACACTGAGGGAGAGCAAGGGGACACCCCGACCCATGATGGGGGACACAGGGACACCCTGACCCACTGAGGGAGGACACGGGGACACCCAGACCATGGCAGGGGACACGGGGGCCCACCGAAGGAGGGTGTGGGGACG
>VWZL01001458.1:765000-794960 GCA_013396915.1 Stercorarius parasiticus | reverse complement strand
CCCACACCGCCCTGCCTGCACTGCAGTCCTGTCCGCCCTGCCTGCACCGCCCTGCCCTGCCCTGCCTACCCCGCCTGCACTGTCCTGCCTGCACCACCCTGTCCTGCCTGCACTGCCTGCACTGCCTGCCCTGCCTACACCGTCCTGCCTGCACTGCCTGCCCCATCCTGCCCACCCTGCCCTGCATCCATGGCTTTACTCTGAGTCTCTCCACCCTGCTGCCCTCCAAGGAGCTGCCACACACATCTGGGCCCACCAGGGCCACACACCTGGGGTCCCCCAATGCCTCCCCCTGCCTGGCCCTGCCCTGTCAGCCCACGGAGCTGCTGGGCCAGGGCCACCCACCCCCGCGGTGTGCCTGGCCCATGGCCACGGGGCCAGCAGCCCCGGTGACGGCAGCTGCTGGGGCAGGCCAGCGCGGCTGCAGATCTAATCATGGTGGAGGCCGCCCCCGAGGGGCACCGCAGGGGCCAGGGCTGGCCCTGCCGTGCAGGCAGACAGCGTCCGGCAGCGGCATGGCAGGGATGGTGCTGCCTCTCTGCCTGCTCCTCGCTGCCGCCCTGCCGGCTGGCCTGACCCAGGCCCGTCCCCATCCCCTGCTCCTGCGGCTGCGGCGGCTGGAGGACCAGGTGTGTGCTCAGGGCCGGGAGGGGACACAGCCCGAGGGTGGGAATCAGCGTTTTGGGCCAGGCTGGGGATGGGGGATGCCACAGGGAACTGGCGTGGGGACGTGGATTCACCCCACCTCGCCCCACTCCCTTGCAGGTTCGGCGGCTGCAGGAGGTGACACTGAGCCATCTCCAGAGCATCGCCGAGAACTACAACATCTCATACAACATCGATGGACGTTTCCAGGTGCTGGCGGAGCAGGCGGAGGCGGCTGCCGCTGCCCGGGCTGCCCTGGCTGCAGAGCTGGCCCGCTTGGCCACCACCAGCCGGCGGCTGCACCACAGGCGGAAGGGGCTGGAGGGGACAGTGGGTGCCCTGAGCCCACACCGCCCGCTCACCCACCCACTGGGTGCACTGGCGGAGGCTGGCACTCAGCTGCATGACCTGCCGGACACTGCCTGGAGCCAGGGCAGCCAGCTGGAGCAGGAGCCACGGGGCCAGGTGACCCCCAGCAGCCCCAGCCCTCGGCGCCCGAAGGCAAGGAAGCGGCAGCGGCAGCGGGAAGAAGGGCACCAGCTGCCAGATGATGCCGGGCCCGGTGGAGCTCCCAGGGAGGATGCAGCACCAGGAGACCAAGCCATCGCACTGGCACTCCCCACCATGATGGTGGTCCCCCAAGAGCAGCCACCGACCCCCCAGCAGCCAGGACAGCAGACGTGCGGGCCCCTGGTGCCCACCTCCCCAGCCTGCCGTGCCGGTGTCATCCTTTTCTTCCCCAACACCTCTGCTGAGAATGTGGCCGTCCTGGGGCCAGGGCCACACTGGGGGCTGCGGGCACTGTCGCTCTGCACCTGGCTGGCCACCCCAGCCCCCCACCTCGGTGCCCTCCTCTCCTATGCCACCGAGGATGGTGGCAGTGAGCTGGCCCTGCGTGGCCATGCTGGGGACCTCCCTGGCTCCATGCGCTTCGTCATCGGGGATGGGGAATTTCGGGAGCTCCCAGTGATGCCACTCCTGGATGGCAAGTGGCACCACCTCTGCCTCACCTGGTCCTCTGGCCAGGGCCAGTACCGCTTCTACGTGGACAGACGGCTGCTGGCTGCCGGCTCCGGCTTCCGGCAGGGCTATCAAATTCCTGCTGGTGGCTCACTGGTGCTGGGCTGGGAGCCGGCCCACCCCAGTGGGGGCTTCAGCTCTGCAGAAGCCTTCGTAGGTCACTTGGCTGGCTTGGCCCTCTGGAGCCGGGCTCTCCTGCCCGGGGAGGTGGCCCGCATGGCAACTGGCCGAGGGCTGCCCTGTGGCTCCCTCCTCAAGCTGTCTGATGGCTCCCTGCAGGGCAGTGTGCAGAGGGTGGCATGTCCCTGCCTCCAGCACTGCCTGTGACGAGCCCGGCACCGGGGACGGCGGTCAGGGCTGGCTCGTGGTGCCTGGCCAGCACGAGCCACATCCTCCCAGTGTGAGGGGACACCAGGTGGAGGTGGCATCTCAGGACTGGGACCACGGGTGGCGGAGAAAAGGAGAAGGACAGGCAGCATGGCGGAGGGGACCCAGTCCCGGGCCTGTCCCAAAGTCGGGACGTCGTGAGCTCCTGCCCCCAGAGGATGTACAGCCCTGTTGTTCTTATTAAAGTGCTTCGGGCTGAGAGGAAACTGCTTTATTCCTGGTCTCGTTCATCACCGTAAGGCTTGGTGCCGCATCCAGCCGGGTGGGAGCCAGCATGACCCCTGCCCAGTCCCCTGCCACCCCCACTGCCGCTGACTCAGAGCGGGGGGAAGTCGTAGCACGGAAAAGCCCGTGACCGGGCGGGAGTGAGCCAGCGCTGCCGGAGCAGGTGCCCTCTGTCCCGTGTGCCCGTGTCCCCGCCCCGCACCACGGGGGCCGCTCGGCCCGTGCCGCTCCGTGATAGGGGGCGGCGGACCGGACTACAACTCCCATGGTGCCGCGGGGCGGGACGGCCCCCGCCGGCCGCCGTAGCGCTCACGTGAGGGCGGCGGTCACATGACCGGGCGGTGAGGCAGGGGCTGGTGGAGGTGTGCGTTGCCGCCGCCCCGCATGGCTAACGTCGCCAAGAAGGTGTCGTGGTCCGGTCGCGACCGCGACGAGGACGACGACGAGGAGGACGAGCGCGCGGGTGAGACCACCCCGCTGCTCAACGGCACCGGCCCCGGGGCGGCGGGCGGCGCCCGGCAGGTGGGGACCGGCGTCGGCAGGGGGGTACCGGAACNNNNAGGGTGGTACCGGTACTGGGGAGGATGTACCGGCATCGGGAGGGGGGGTACTGGAACCGGGGAGGGTGGTACCGGCACTGCGGGGGATGTACCGTCATTGGGAGGCGGGTACCGGCACTGGGGGAGANGGAGGGGGGTACCAGTGCACCGGAGGCAGGGAGGTCTGCTTCATCCTGGGCCTCCATGCGCCGAGAGGCCGCCGGAGTTGGGTTGGGGTCGTGTCTGTCTCCCCCGTAGCGTTTAACAGTGTCCGTTGCCCTGGGGCTGGGTGGGGGCTGCTGGGGCTATGCTCCCTGAGCACCCCCGGGGGCAGGTTGGGGGCTCTCCGGGCTCCACCAAACCAGGGGAAGTGGAACCCGGCAGGGCCCAGTGTGAGAAGAAGCCAGGAGGGAGCCACGGCCGGGGCACAGAGCCTTTGGATCATGCGTGGGGGAAAAACTGAGTGTGGGGGGAAAACTGAGCGTGGGGCCTGACTCACCCCCTGGTTCCCCCCGTCCTGCCATCACGAGGTGATGACTCTCGGCGATGCCAGGACCCCACTACAGCTCCTGCCTGCTCCTCAGCCGTGGGGACAGCTGGGACAGGTAGGGACCCAGCACTGAGCAGGGTCCACTCCCGCTTGCTGGAGCTGCCCACTTCCTTTCGATGAAAAACGTCGTTCTGTGAGAGAGCCTGTTGCCTGGCACGCTGCTGCCACTACTGCCCACACCAACAGGTTGGGCTCAAACACAAGAGCGTCTAATGCTGGCGTGGTGGTGGCCGTCGTGCCTTAGATACAGAACTCCGCAGGCAAAAAGCAAGTCCAGGGTGGGCCGTGTTACAGACAGGCCAAATCCTTCTTGCAAACTAATTTTGGGTAATTAATTGAAGAGAAACTTCTCTCCAGTGCAGCCGGAGGCTGTTACTCGGGCAGTCTGCCCAGCAGTCTCTCCTCCACACAAGGAACACTCCGTGGCTAAGGTGCTCGGCACCTGTTACAGAGTGAAGCTGTGGCCAGACAGGCTGTGCTGTGTGAAGGCTGTGGGGTCGGCCGTGTCCCTAAGGCTCTCCCGTGCCCACACCGGGTGGGAGAGGGGCTGCCTCCGGGTGACATCCTCAAATTTCCTATGAAGAGTTTGCTGGGAGACTCAATCTCGGACAAGCAGGAGCAGTGCCAGCCTTTGGCAGCTGTTGGCAAGGGGCGTCTCACCGAACGTGATTCTGTGCTGCCCTGCTGCTGGGCAAGTCAGAACAGCAGGCTAATTAGAGGGAAATACAAGGTTTGTTAGGCTGGAAGTGCCTAGCGTGGCGCTGTGGGAGCGGGGCAGGGCGGCTGGAAGGAGTCACCTCTGCCATTACAGCTGTTCTGGTGCGAAAATAAAAATAATCTTCCTAGCCGCTACAACGCAACCCCGTGTATTTACAGCACGGGTTGTCTTTAAAGACCACGTGGTGAATTCTGCAGGTCCGAAGGGAGTTAAAATAGGGATTAACCGGATCTCGTGGCTGTGGGTCAGTTAGGAAAGGGTTTTCCTGGTGGCTCAGAAGAAACGCCTAAGTCCCCCTACAGCAGCGACGGTTGGCGGTGGAGACCTGGCCCTGCTGACATGATTTATTGTCACTGTGTCCCTTCACAGCACAGTCCCAGCTGGTGATGGGGCGCTACGTGGCATTTTCCTTGCCAAAGGAGGAGAGCGAGTTCCTTGCCGGAGCTCCGGACCATGCATGTCCCCGGCAGTGCTGGCTGGGTTGTCACCATAGTGCTGGGGTTGCCTTTTGGTGTTGGGCAACTGCTTCTCTCCCTCGGACCCTCGGACGGTGCATTTACCAAGGTGCCATATAATCGTATAGATTGAAAAGTGAAGGCAGGACAGCTTTGGCAGAGAAACAAAAAGAGGATGGAGCTGCTCAGCTCGCAGGAGACTTAAACTGGGGTCATGATAACACAATTAAAATGTCCCCAAAGGAGCTTGTTCCTTTTCTCATGTGTTTGTTTAATGGAAATGAAAGTGATCTAAAAAATGACAAAAGGAAACACGGGTCTATAGTTCTCTGGCTGCTGCCAGAGACTGAGATTGAGTGCTTGTGGGCGGAAGGTGAGGAGGGGCTGGATAAATGCACCCACAGAAGGGATGCTACAGGGCTGTGCCCAAGGTCTCCTCTGGTTTTGGGGCCAGCTGAGTGCTGCTCCGGAGCCTTCATCCTCTCACCAGGATTTTCTGGTGTCTCGAGGATATCGAGAAGCTGCCTGTACATCTGAGCATCACGCCTGCCATGGGCTGCCCCATTCCTGTGTTCTCGAGCCGTGTGTGTCGGTTCTCAGGCTGAAAAGTGGCCAGACAATTTTACTAAGAGCAGCCAATTCCTGTCATAAGGTGTTTTTCAGAAAAGAACACTTCTGCTTTGCTGGTCACTGAGAATGTGCTCGTATTTGTGCTAAAATGCCTTGAATTTGGAATTGCTATAATGCTCATGCTTCAGTGGGTGCCTGGAACAGGAGGTCACCGAAATGTGACCAGGCTACTGCTGCTGAGCGGCTCGTCCTTCTTAATGCCTGTGTGCTTATTCTGCATGTCTAGATGTTGCCAGTCTTGTTCTCTTTAATTTCAAGTAACAGGGTGTAAAACACAGCCTCTGTGGCCGGGTGACGATGCCAGAGGGCTGCCGCGCTTGCTGCAATTGGAAAATCTTGGCCGGGGGGGAGGGAGACAAAGAGAAGTCTGCTGAGTGAGCCCTGATTCCTGGGGATGGGCTGCAGGTTGCGCGTCCCCTGGGTACCAGCAGAGAGGCTGCCTGTCCCCTCCTGCCCGCTGCCAGGAGCCTGGAGCTGGTCTCCATCCCCTGGGTGGTGGCAGGAGCTTCCCCAGGTGAGTCTGGTCCCTTCTGATGGGTGCCCACACTGTTGGGGACCATGGTGGCACTTTAGCCTTCTGCTGCTCCTCTGCAGAGGAGACACATGGGACAAGGTGCCCGGAGAAAGGACGTGGGCCGGGACAGCAACAGCATCTCCTGGCCTCGTGTAGGTGAGGGACAAGGAGCAGCTGTGCCCTGGAGTGGGGGTTGGAAGCAAAATCGTAGCGGAGTGGTGACGCCATGGGGGGAATCCAGACGCTTTCTCCCCCCTTATGGCCCTGGAGGTGAGGAGCCTCCTTCTTTTCTGGCGTGCTGCATTTTGGGGATGATGGCTGCCTTGGCTTGAAGCCCATCGCAACCGTGCTTGTGTGTCAGAGGAGGCGGATTTCAAAAGCCCCACAGCTCGTCTTCCCCAGATGCTGCCATGGCTTCCTCTGTGGGAAGGGGAATTAGCTTTACCACCCAGTGGCACAGCCTTGCAGCCTGGAGCCATCCTTCCCACCTGAGCAGGTACTGAAGGCTCTTCGACAGAACACAGAGGGGCCAAGAGGGGGCTGTAAACCCTCTTGCTTCCCTCCTGCTGCTTCTGCAATACTGCTGTAGGCTCCCGATGCGGTCTGTGCCACGCTTTATCTTATTGATAACAGAAAGCCACGTGCTTTCCGTTTGTTAGCGAGCAGCAGGATGGTGATAAGGGGCAGCGTATGGGGGGTGTCTTCACACCAGGTTGTGGTTATGAGGGTGGGTGATGCCCTGCAGGGAATGGCCTTGCTAGCTCATCCCTGTGGAAATGGGCTGTGGAGCAGAGTCAGATGCTCCCTATTTATGGTTCTTCAGAGTGACGTTTGGGAGGCACTGCGAGGTCGCTGTACACCCAGCCCGGGTTGGTTCTGTGGTGTTTCAGCGACTTGGCTGAAGTCATTCTGCTATTCACAAACAGGGATTGCTCCTTGACTGCTCTCCTTGGAGGTAAAACACTGCCGCGGCATCACGTATAACAGTGTGGCTTTGTGTCACCTCCACCAAATGGGGACGCTGGCAGCAGTGCTGCTGTCTCCCACCCCGACCTGTGACACTCTGGGCTGGCACTGGTGTCTGCGTTCAGCTGCAGCTGCCCGACCTCAGAGATTATCCTTTCGGGGCATGAGGAGAAGGTGGTGGTTGAGATCTTCTGCCAGATTGTTTTCTTGTTGAGATTGATCCTGAATTTGCTCTCGCCCGTCTCGGAGCATTGCTGGAATGGACAGCAGCATGATGAAGGGAGAAAGGGCCTCAGAGGTCTCTAGCCCAGCCCCTGCTAAGAGCAGATCCCTTAGACCAGGTCGCTCAGGGCCATGTCCAGTGGAGATTTGGGTATTTCCAAGGACAGAGACTCTGCACCCTCTCTGGCCCCAGGTTCAGTGTGTCACCACCCTCGGGGTGAACGTTTGTCTCTGCTATCTAAGCATGAGTTCCCTTGCTGCAGCTTGTCTGCTGCTTCTTGTCCCATCAATGTGAAGCTGCAAGGAAAGCCTGGCTCCATCTTCCCTGTAATCTCTCGTTAGGCGTCCGGAGACGGCAGGAAGATCTCCCTGAGAAGCACCAGCTTCTCCTTGTACATCTCACCACGTGCTCCAGCCTCTGACTGTCTTGCTGGACTCTCTCCTGTGTCTTTCTTCTCCCAGTGAGCCCAAACTGGATCCGAAGTCCCAGATGTGCTATTGCAGGTGCCAGGCGGTGTGTGGGATCCCTTCCCCAGACCTCCTGGCTGTGGTCTTGCACCACACAGGAGGTGGTCGACCACGTCCACTGCAGCTTTGTGCCACTGACCCCTCTTTGACCCGTCCACAACCTCCCTGCAAGACTTTTTCAGCAAAGCTCCTTTCTGACCACCGGGGCACATCCATCCCAGGCGCAGGGCTTTGTATTTTCCTCTGTTGAACTTTGGGGCTTCCCTGCAGCCTGGTGAGCTCCCTCTGAGGAGCATTCCTGCCCGCCAGTGTACCAACTGCCCGGCTGAGAGAGATGTTAAGCAGTTTTGGTCGAAATCTAGGCTCCAGACATCTCTTTGCAGAGCTCAGAATGGGTCAGGAATTAGCTTTACCACCTGAACGGGGGGAGTGCCAAGGGCTGGGTGCTGTCTCTGTGTGCTGCTGTGGGAGGCAGGCCCAGCGGGCTCGAGAGCCTCTCCTGGAATAGGAGAGCTGTTACCCCGTCTGCGTCCTCTGGGTTTTGGCAACAATGCTTGTTGTTATGTGGAGATAATTGTACCGCGGTCACACCAACATCATACGTACCCAGGATCAGCAGCTACCCTGGCCTGAGTTTGAAAAACATCCAAAGGAGGGTAGTGCTGTCCATGTGCTTGGTGAATCTTTGAGCCGTACACAAATAACCTTCTGTCTTGGGTCCTGGCTGCCTGGATCCCCCCCTGTGCCTCTTATAAATTGATGGAAGTAGCTTTTTCCTGTCCTCCTGACATGTGATCCCTGAGACAGGAGCCAGCCCTCTGCTCACAGAGTGGCTCAGCCAGTCTGAATGCCAGAGGGATGCCAGGACTTAGGGGAAGGGGGGGACATATTAAAACCATGCTGCTTGTCTAATGAAGTTCAGCTTCATGTTCAACTGCAGCTCCTTTCCCTTCGTCTGTGCTCGGGTCCTGCTGCCACCTATTCCCTTGGCATCCCTGCCGTGCCCTGGCCGCTTGCCCCATAGGGAAGGGGTGTGGTGGGGGTGTCACCAGTTCAGCCATGTTTGGTGTGTCTGTGGACCCCCGTGGCTAGCAGAAGGAGGATTTTCCTGAAGGGCTGGTCCTGTTTGACATCTTGGTGCCTGAGATCTGAGCCCAGGTGTGAGCAGGGGACATGGCATGAGTGACCGTTTCCATCTTGTTGCCTTGATCTTGCCCTGAACGTGTGGCATCTAATGAGAGCCTTAAATCTTTGTGATTCCTGAAGCCAGGTGGAGGTGGGTTCCCATGCAAGGTCTCAGCTTTGTTTCTGACAGGGTTTCAGGGTGAGGAACGTGTCCTTTCCGCCACCCCAGGATGGTGGGGACATGGCTGAGACCCCCTACATGTCACTAGAGCAGCTGGGCACCAGTGGGCACTAAAACAGGCTGCTCCTGCCTCCAGCTCGTGACTATGTGTCAGTACCCATCCACGTCCCTGCAGGGAGGCGACAGCTTTGGGTGTGCCTGGCTCGCAGGGGCCCGCGGTGGTCTGCTCTGACTGCTGGGAAAAGGGTCCACCTGGATCCTTTCCATGGGGATTGTGGAGCCATCATGGACCAGAAGCAAAGCCCAGGCTGGTCTTGCCAAACCAGCGTCCCAAAACCACTGCATGGAGCACGTTGTGCTCGGCCCCTCAGGCTGCTTGAGACAAAAGAGCACCAAAAGGATTTGAGAAGCTGGGGAAAAACCCGCCTGCCAGTCAGGGAAAGAACGAGAATGTGGAGCAGACGGAGAAATGGGAAAATAGGTCAGGCTGCAAACACAAAGCGATATTCTTCGTCTGCAGTGACATGCGCGGCTCCCGGCTGCTCTGGCCTGCACGTTCCAGAAGGGATCGGTGGGGATTAAAGCAGCAGGGGCTCTATCTGGGATTTGCCGGCAGAGCGGGACTGATGTGCCGGGGCCCTGCTGTTGCTCGCCATCCCTCTTTTATTCGCCGGTCCTTTAGCCTGGCAGCTGGGGAGGGGTGAGGCTCCGGAGGGGAAGATCTTCACATGGAGAAATGGTGTTTGGGCTGTGCTTAGTGGCAGTGCTGCTCGCGCCCTTGTGCATCCCTATGTTTTTCAACAGCGGAGGGGTGGCAGCGACTTGCCTGCTTCTGCCAGGTCCCCTCAGGGCACTGCCCAGCTGGAGGCTGGCTCAGCTGCAGCCCAAGCCCTTGTCTTCATCGGCCAGGAGACGAGAGGTGCCCCAAATAGACTGAAAACTCCCATGTTGCGCAATTGCGCTGCCAGTAACAAGCCTGAGCGGTCACCAACGAAAGGAGAACCTGCTCCCCAGAGGGGGATGCAAATGCTCCTTCCCAGCATCACACTGGGGCCGGTCTCGGAGAGGCGCCGGTGTCCTCGAGGGGAGCGGCGTGCCCCGCTTCCTCTTGTGTGCGTTGGCTGGCAGCCTGGTTGCTCCGGTCCCGGGTGCCGGGAGGGAGATGAACGTGCCGATGTGCTCGTCTCCCTGTCTGGGAACAGCTCTTGTACAGCAGACGGCAGAGCCAAACGTGCCCTCAGCCATCCCTTATTGCTAGCTTGGCGTGTGGGCTGAGGGATGGCCTCGGCATGTCTTGGTGCGCTTGTGACTGTGGAGATGGTTTTTCCTCTCCAGGGGGGTCTGCCCCTCCCCAGCTCCAGTGGAGTGCAGAACGTGCTGCTCGGCATGGCTTTGGCTGGACACACAGCTGCTCCGTTGGGGTGCCACGTTCCTCGGAAGGAGGCTGTTGGTGACTCTTGCCAGCTCTTGGAGCTCCTGGCTGCCAGTCCCGAATGAGCTGCTTGCTGGGTGGTGCCTTCCCCGGGGAGAGCTGGGGCCAACTGACAGGTTGGAGCAGCTTGCCCGAACTCCAGCAGACTGCTGCTGCCTCGTGCTCCCACCAGGGTGGTGGGTCCCCACCTCTGTGTTTCCTCCAAGAGCACTCCTCTGTGGGTGCTGTGCTTTTGGGGGCTTTGGCAGGCAAGCAGAGCTCAGTGAGGGCACAGAGCACGAGCATGCCTGCTCCTTCCTTCTGCCAAGGCTTGCGATGCATTCGGGAACTGATCCTGTTTTCCCTTCTCCTCTCAGCTCACTCCTTCCTCCTTCCTGCGCATCGGGCAGCTGAGCAATGTGGACCTCAACGAGGACATCCGTGAGCTGGTGAGTGGCACAGGAAGGGGCCTGCTGTTACCGAGACCCCTTTCCTTTTACTAACAGTACTAAAGACTGCTTTTGTTTCCCGCCCCTCACATCCTGCTTGTCCCATGAGGGCTCCAGCGCTTCCCACTGGGCTGGGTGACCTTCGTGGTGCAGGTGGCTGGCTGCTGCTCTGCCTTGACCATTGCTGCTTGCTCTTAGCCACAGCGCTGGCCCGAGGACATCGTGGTCCCCTGCACCTCTCTGAGTGCCAGCACCAGCCTGCTGGCACAGGAACCTTCCTCCCGCGGGAGCAAATGTAGAACCTGGTGGTGTGGGAAGGGATTTCTTTCTTGTCATCAGCTCAGTGCGAAGGCAAGGGAGGGGACGTACAGGGGGACAGCAGCTGGGGGAAGACGTCTCAGCCCTGGGGACAGGGTTAGCAACAGACAGGGCATCTTGGGAAAACTCTCAGTTTTCAAGTTATTCCCCCTCCACGAGCACCTGAGAAGCTTTTCTTCCCCGGATGCTCCTGCCTTAGCTCTGGAGCTGTAGGAGGAGCAAACGGGGAGAAGGCTTTTGCTAAGTATTTCTTGTGGAATTGTGAAATGGGAAGCGATGTGTCTTAACCCAGTGCCTTGGAGGAAAGGCTGGGCTGGCTTTGGCCATAGCTGTAACACGGGGTCAGGGAAGGGTGCAGGGTGCCACTGCCCCGGGGGCACCTCGGGAAATGCCCTAATTCGGAGCTGGGAACAACTTGCACAGTCAAAGGCGTTCAGGAAACAGAATTTGGTTTCTGCCCAAAAACACGGGCCTGCTTGAAATAGCTCCTTGCTTTCGGCTTAAGGAATTTCCTGCCAAGGCGAAAGGTTGCCCTCCACTGGGGCACGGAGCCGCTCGGAGGCAATGCCAGATCAGCATGGCAGCATGGTACCCAGTTGGGCAAACCCTCCGTCTGCCCATGAGGAAATGTCCTGCCCGGGGGTGGAGAGGTGGTGGGTGAGGGTGCCTGCCTCACAGCCTGTTCCAGCTGCCATAAATCCCGTACATCCACCAACTGGTGGAAAATCATCCCGGATCCTGGCCTGCTGGGCAGCTTGCACTAGGGCTTGTGTCTCTGCAGTCCTCCTTGTCTCTCTTGAGTGTGAAAACCAGCATTAAACCAGCAGTTATGTGGCAGAGAGGAGGGCTGGACTCAGACCTGGCCCTCCTAACCTGTGCATCACGTCCTGCAGGAGACAGAGCTCCCTCGGCAGCATCCCAACGAGATCCCCCACAACGAGAAGCTCCTGTCGCTCAAGTACGAGGTAAGTACCTGTCTCCCTCCTTGGGCTCTGCCCTCTGGAATGCAGTGGGTGAGGTGCGTTGGGCGAGGGCTTGTGGTTGCCCTGCTAGAGTGGTTTCAGTGGGGAAGGAGTGGGATCGAGGGAGGAAAAAGATACGGGGGTTTGGAGGGGCAGGGCTGGGGGTCTGAGGCCAGCCTTCCCCAGCACAGGCCTCTCTTCCCCTGCGCTAGATGGTAACAGCATCTCCCTTTCCCAAACCAGAGCTTGGACTATGACAACAGCGAAAACCAGCTGTTCCTGGAGGAGGAAAGGAGGATAAACCACACGGTGAGTCTCGCTGTGACCCAGCTGCCCACTGTGCCCGCAGCCGGGATGGCCCAGGGAAGATGTTTCCCCTGCCCAGCTGCTGGGGGGCTTCTCCGCGCTGGGGGAGGTTGTGTCTGAAGCAGCACTTGAGCCGGGGTGGGTTTATGGACACTGAGAAGCTTGTGACAACCTGTAAAACCTCAGGAGCAGGGACCCAGTGTAGGACTGCTCAAACGAGAGCCAGCCTAGGTGTGCGAGGTGGCATTGCCAGGAGGCACAGGGCAGGTCCCTGAGCAGAGGGACTTCTGGAGCCATGTGAAGGGTCAGCCCCAGGGGCTTTGGGAGTCAGTGATGCAGCAGGAAGCCCAACAGGAGGGGTCTGATGGAGGCAGGCAAGAAAAGCACATCTGCTGTTAGGGATCCCGCAGAGGGGCAAGGGCACTGGCTTAGAATACATAAATTGTGTCCATGCTTTGCAATCCTGGGTCAGCCAGCATTGTTTTCCCCTGTGCAGCTCTCCTTGGAGAGGCTTGGGCTGTGTTGGGGAAGGTGGCCAGGTGGGCTGGAGTCCCCCTGCCAGTGCTGGCGGGGGCCAGACTGGGTGGCAATAGGGTCTGATGGCTGTCTGTCCCTCAGGCTTTCCGGACGGTGGAGATCAAGCGCTGGGTTATCTGTGCCATGATTGGCATCCTCACCGGCCTCGTTGCCTGCTTCATTGACATCGTGGTGGAGAACCTGGCTGGACTGAAGTACCGTGTGGTGAAGGGCAGTATCCTCCCATGGAGCTGTGGCCACCAGCCAGCAGGGAGGGGTGCGATCTCTGCTCCTGGTGGCCACGGAGGGGTGCTGAGGCAGAGGAACTCGCCTGGGTTTGGTGGCACAGACCCTGCCACCCAAGGTGCTGCCGAGTGCCTGGCCGCTCTGTGGGGCTGAGCTGTGGCCAGGGGCTGCTATAACGGAGGATGCTCCTTGGAGAAGCCCTGGCTGCCCGAAGTGTACAGGATCTGCACCGCTGCAGCCCGAAAAGTGTTTTAGTGACGCTTTATTGTGGTGGGAGGGGTGGCACCCAACCAATACTGGTCTTTCCTTGAACCACCTCCCCAGACATTGACAAGTTCACGGAGAAAGGGGGCCTGTCTTTCTCCCTGTTACTCTGGGCCACCCTGAATGCCAGCGTGGTGATGGTGGGCTCCGTGATCGTTGCTTTCATAGAGGTAAACGTTTGGAAGTGGCCTGGGTGGGGTACCTCCTTCCCTGGCATGGGGGAAGCAGGATCATGTCTGCAGAAAACATGCAAATTTGTGTAATAGCAAATGTATTTCTGCCAAATTGGCAGAAATTGGTAGTCTCAGTTCCTCAGCGTTGGCTCCAGCTGTGCTGTTGAGTTTCTCCTGGGGTGTCAGATGGCAGGACATGCCGCCCTTCGCTGGCAGCATGGGCAGAGGGTGTGCTCCAGCCTTGGGCGGCTCTCACAAGCCTTGGCCCTGGCTCAGCCTGTCCACATTAGGTGTATGTGAGTGCCTGCTGGTCGGTGCCCTGAGGACACGCTCGGGAGGACAAGCCAGAGACTGGGGCCAGTTACTGCTGGGAAGGGGTGATGGCTCCCCACAGGCCGCTCTGAGTCAGCAGTGTCTTCCTTGTGGTTTTGCCCTTGCTCTCGCTGGCCACCAAGTGCAAGCCTTCTGCAGCACTGGACCTCCTGCCATGGCACATGGTGGGGACACCCTGGTGTCCCCCAAGAACCCATCCAGCTCCTTCTCCCTGGCATATTTGCCGTTAGGGGCAACAGGTGCCTCCCTCAAGCCTACCTCCAGAGCCTGTAGATAAGCTTTGGCCTCATCTTTGAGCCTCCCTGAGGGTGTACTTCGTGTGCCCTGTGCTGAGGGACAGGGGTGAGGTGGCCAGTGTGTCCCCATCCTGTATATGGCAGCCACTGACACTCTCCCTGCTCCCCGCAGCCTGTTGCAGCCGGCAGTGGCATTCCCCAGATCAAATGCTATCTCAACGGTGTGAAGATACCGCATGTTGTCCGCCTTAAGGTAGGAAGTGGGAGGTGGTGGGATGCAGGGCTTCTGCCTGTGATGGGGCCCCCTCCGCCAGGCTGGCCTGGGCACCTTATGTCCTCGTGGGGTGGTCCCCGCCTGCGCTGCGGTGGCGGGGGAGCTGGCATGAGCTCCCTGCCAGGCTCCGTAGTTGTTTTCCCCGGTGTCAGGCGGTTAAATCTGCCCTGGGATCAGCAGCTGGCTCTGGGAAGAGCAGCTTTGGGGCATTTTTGCTCTGGCAGGGAAGAATAATAGAATCATCATAGTTGGAAGAAACCTTTAAGATCATCGAGTCCAACAGTTACCCAGCACTACCAAGCCTACCACTAAATCATCCCTCAGCACCACATTTGCCCATCTTTTAAATACCTCCAGGGATGGTGCCTCAACCACTTCCCTGGGCAGCCTGTTCTGATGTTTGATAACCCTTTCAGTGGCGAAATGTTTCCTAATGTCCATCCTAAACCTCCCCTGGGCCAACTTGAGGCCATTTCCTCTTGTCCCATCGCCTGTTCCCTGGGAGAAGAGGCCGACCCCCCCTGGCTACTCCCTCCTTTCAGGGAGTTGTAGAGAGCGAGAAGGTCTCCCCTCAGCCTCCTTTTCTCCAGGCTGAACACCCCCAGCTCCCGCAGCCGCTCCTCACAAGACTTGTGCTCCAGACCCCTCACCAGCTCCGTTGCCCTTCTCTGGACTCGCTCCAGCACCTCAATGTCTTTCTTGCAGTGAGGGGCCCAAAGACTGGACACAGTACTCAAGGTGCGGCCTCACCAGTGCAGAGTACAGGGGGATGATCACTGTCCTGGACAAGAAAGTTGGCCAACCCCATTGCCACAGCGGGGGGTGATGGTCTGAGAATCACAAGTTCCCCAGGGTCGCTGGCTTCTGCCCCTGCAGCTGGCTGGGTCTGTGTCCCCTAGGGCTGCCGTGGTCATGTCCCTCTTGTGATGTTCTGTGTCCATTGTCTCTGTTTTGTAGACCCTGGTGATCAAAGTCTGCGGGGTCATCCTCTCGGTGGTCGGCGGCCTGGCCGTTGGGAAGGTGACGTATGCAAACTGCTCTCCAGCACGCTGCTGGCACATTGGTACCCTTTGCTGGCACGTGTGCCACAGCCTGTCGCTGGCCCTGTGCCAGGAACAGGGCACTGGTGACCTTGTGGTGACTTCCCAGTTTTACGCCCTGGTCTGCTGGCCAAGGTGACTGCGGCGTGGCCAGGCTTGGGGAGCCCCTGGGACATGTGGTGCCAGTCCCTGGGGCGCACAGTGCCACCAAGCCAGCCCACACTGGTGACTGTCCCTGCAAATGCTAGATGGGGGACACCTGGGTGCGCCACTGGGACCTTGCTAGCTTGCTGGGACTGAAGGCAGGCAAGGTCAGGCCCTGTCCCCTTGGCTGGAGGGGACCGCTGGTGGGAACAGGAGGTGGCCACAGGAGCCACTCGCTGGAAGGAGGATTTAGGGGGGAAATGGCAAGCTCTGCAGAGACATGGCACGGTGTGCCCAAGCGCTGGCCTCCAGCTTCTTCAGGGCTGAGACCTGGTGAGCAGCATTCAGCCATCCTCAACTGTCCCTGGGGTTCTTCCTTCTCTGGTCTGATTCCGCTCTCCTGCCCATAGGAAGGACCCATGATTCACTCTGGAGCGGTGATTGCAGCTGGGATCTCCCAGGGAAGATCCACATCTTTAAAGCGAGACTTCAAGGTTGGTGTTGAGGGGCTGTGGTGCAGGTGTCCCTCCTGTGCCCAAACTGGGCTGTTCCTTGGGTCATGCTGGTGGCTTGGGGCCATGTATGGCACACCCTGTGTCTCCCCTAAACCTATGCCTGTGGCCAGCCCTAAACCTGCCTTCACTTCGGTGTTTCAGATCTTCGAATACTTCCGCAGAGACACAGAAAAGAGGGACTTTGTCTCGGCTGGAGCTGCTGCTGGTGTCTCGGCTGCATTTGGTGCCCCCGTGGGTGTGTGTCTTGGCTCTCTGACGCTGAGCGGTGCCTGCATGTGGATCTCGTCTGGAGGTTGCTCCCACTTGCATGGAGGCAGCTGCCAGGATCTGCAAAGTGCCTGGCCCCTCTACGAGCTGTCCTGCCCCACCACGCAGGTCTTGGGAAGACAGAAGGGGGATTATCTGTCTCGGATCCCAAATGTTGCCTCGCTGGGATGGAGGGAAGCAGTGGAGGGGCTTCACTGCTGTCAGTACATCACTGATGGCTTGGTGGGCTTGGCTGGTCCCTTTGCTGGAGCCTGTGAGGTCTGGGCTAGCACAGGGCACCTGGGCTGGGATGAGTTTGGGTGCCTTGGCTGGTGCTGTGAGCCAGGGGTCCATAGCATGCGCCCCTTGTGAAGGTGTTTGTGTCTTGCACTTGCAGGGGGTGTCCTCTTCAGCTTGGAGGAAGGGGCTTCCTTCTGGAACCAGTTCCTGACATGGAGAATCGTAAGTGCTGGAAAGCAGCAGCAGTAAATCGAGGGCTGCTGGCTCCAGCGTGAGACATTGCCATTTCCTGATGCCCTCCCTGCCCCAGCTGGGCAGCTGTGTGTAACGCATCCCAGCTCCCCTTCTGTGCCCTGGTCCTCAGGGGCTGAATTTGGACCTTGCTGAGCTCCATCTTGCTGCCAGCTCCTTTCCAAGGGAGCTGCCTTAGGCAACAGAGAGGAAAAAGGAGGAGTGAGCCCATGGTTGGTTTAAGCTTCCCAGTGCTGCCACAGGGAACGCGGCCTCTTGTCCCCACCACACTGTGGGTACCAAACCCTACCCAAGGGACTCGAGGGGAGGTGGTTTGGGGTAGTGTGGGGGGCACGTGATGAGGGATTGGGACTGGAGGCATCTGGCAGTGACTCTGGGCTGTGTCTCCTTCCAGTTCTTCGCCTCCATGATCTCTACGTTCACTCTGAACTCTGTCCTGAGTGTTTACCATGGCAATGCTTGGGATCTCTCCAGCCCTGGGCTCATCAACTTCGGCAGGTTTGATAACGAGGTATGGCACAAATATTCCCCATGTAGGGCTCTGTTGTGGGGGGTTTAGAAGCAGCCCACAGCAGCTTGGGGCTGCCAGTCTGTCTTAAAACATCACCCAGGGACTGAGGCAGGCTCTGCCCTAGCAGCCTGTGGGGTCTGGCCAGATCCCAGCTCCACCAAGGCCACCAGAAGGCTTTTCTGCAGCCACTGCTGGGTCTGGGGGCTGCGCAGTGTGCTGGGGGGAGTTTGGGGCAGCTCTGGGAGCCACTCACCAGTGGAGAATGGTGTTGTCCCAGCAGACAGTGACAGTCTGCGGGAGAACGGTGCTGTCCCAGCAGACAGCTCTGGGGCTGCAGATAGGCCAGGAGATCTGAAACCTGTTTCTTTCTTGCTTGCAGAAAATGGGATACACAATCCAGGAAATTCCTATCTTCATCTTTATGGGAGTGGTTGGTAAGAGAGTGCTGTGCTTTCAATTTGATTAGTCTGAATAATTTCCTCTGTTCTCTGTCTGGATCTAAAAAGCTTTGGGATCCAGTTTCCTGTGGAGAGTGGGAAATCCATTAATCTCTGGAGCAGAGGCTGCTTGTGGGGCTCACACGGGGGTGACAGCTGGATCGTGGCCCCGCCCTGACCCTTGCAGCAAAGGCGAGCCCTTTAATCCGTGTACTGCAAGGTCACTGAGTGGGGTCAGTGCAGCGCAGCCCCAGGCAGCCCCTGGTTTTCAGACGAGCTGCCCTTATGCCTGCGGAGTTGGCCTGTCCCTCCGCTGCCTAGTGCCAGCGCTGTGACGCCCCGGCCATGCCACTGCTGGTGCTGGCTCCTCTTGGTGTCAAGTCCTGGCTGTCTCTGCAGGGACAGTGTCCACATGTCCCGGGGCTGCCCATCACGCTGGGTAGCTTGTTGACATCTCCTTGAGCTTCATGGGTGCCTTGTGTCCTGGGCAGCCGTAGGAGAGCCTGGGATCGGCGTGCTGAGCTTTTCCTCCTTTGCGTTCACAGGCGGGATCCTCGGGGCCCTGTTCAATGCCCTCAATTACTGGTTAACAATGTTCCGGATCAGGTAAGAGCTCATGGATAACTAAAGTGATTGACATGGGTTGGCTGGCACCTTCTGCGCTCTCTCGAAGTGGTGTCCCCAGACGGAGCAAAACTGTGATCTCACACTTAACGTGAGCAGCAGCAGCAGCCTCTGGAAGCTGGGAGGCAAAGATGCTGCGTGTCTCTTGCTGCCTGCGGTCAAGGCTGTGACACGCAGCATCCCACCGTTGCTCTGACCCCTGATAAGTATTTCCCTTCAGTGACTTGAGGGCCCAAGGAAGCGCAAACATTGTGCTGACCTGACTGTTATATGCTTTTGAGAATAACAAGAGAACAGAGAGAGCTGCTAAAGCCATCTAAGCCCACTCTGACACAGCCAATACTTGTCACCAGCTTTTCAAACACCAGGACCAGCCTTGTGGCCTCGGGGAGGGACGACCTAGAACTAGAAAGGAATAGATTTAGATTAGGTATTAGGAAGAAATTTTTCACTCCAAGGGTGGTGAGCTTCTGGCCCAGGCTGCCCAGAGAAGCTGTGGCTGCCCCATCCCTGGGGGTGTTCAAGGCCAGGTTGGATGGGGCTTGGAGCAACCTGGTCTGGTGGGAGGTGTCCCTGCCCAGGGCAGGGGGTGGGGCTGGGTGATCTTTAAGGTCCCTTCCAACCCAAACCATTCTATTTTCTATGACCTGTGGCAGTGGAGCAGTGAGGGATCTGCAGCAGCTTCCAGGGCATCATCCTCTTGGGTCTTTAGGGGCCGCAGTTTTCTGTGCTTGGCTCTGCCCTGTCCCCCCATCCAGATCACGCCAGTGTTTCTGTGGGAGTTGTGCCTGGCTCCATGCAGGGGAGGTGGGCAGGTCTGCTGGACTTGGCTGGGCAAAGCTCCTCTTGTTGCTGGCTGGGACCTGGCCACCCCAGGTCCCCACAACAGCTTTGCCAGAGGACAGTGCGCAGGACAGCCTGGCAGGGCTCTGGGAAGGAAGCAGAGGCAGCCAGCATTCTGTATGCCAGATGTGACATGGCACGCCAGGCTGTGGGTGATCCTGCCCGCACCCCTGGGTGCCACCCTCACTCCTCCAGTCCCTTCGCAGGTACATCCACCGGCCCTGCCTCCAGGTGGTCGAGGCCATGCTGGTGGCAGCGGTGACAGCCACCGTGGGGTTTGTCATGATTTACTGCTCGAGAGACTGCCAGCCCATCCAGGGGAGCACAGTGGCATATCCCCTGCAGGTAGGAGATGCAGATCCCCCTGAGCCTGGCAGCCTTCCCTTCCGCAGGGCAGCCCAGATCTGCCACGTTTAACTCTCTCTTTTCTTCCCCCTCAGCTTTTCTGCGCTGATGGAGAGTACAACTCCATGGCCACTGCCTTCTTCAACACACCTGAGAAGAGTGTTGTCAACCTCTTCCATGACCCTCCAGGTCTGTGCACCCAGCGAACAGGTCCTTGAACATGAACAGAGCAGGCCCGGGCTTGCATGAGGTGGCCGACCTGTTCCCTGGCTGCTTGTGGGACAAGGCAAGAGATGACAAGCGATAGGACAAGAAGAAATGGCCTCAAGTTGCGCCAGGGGAAGTTTAGGACGGATATTAGGAAAAATTTCTTCACCAAAAGGGTTTTTAAGCATTGGAACAGGCTGCCCAGGGCAGTGGTGGAGTCACCATCCCTGGAGGTATTTAAAAGCCAGGCAGATGTGGTGCTGAGGGACATGGGTTAGTGGTGGGTTTGGCAGTGGTGGGTTAATGGTTAGACTCGATGATCTGAAAGGTCCCTTCCAACCTGGACAATTCTATGATCAGCACAGCCTTATGAGGGTACGATGGGATCCAGCAAAGCACTGTGCCTGCTCCTTTCCTGGACTGGTGGAAGGAGGAGGGATGGGTGCTGCGCCTGGTGGCACCTACAGCCTTGGCCAAAGGGCTGTGGTCTTGGGAGCCTGTGGAGGAGGACCTGGTTTTGTTTGTGCATGTTTGCAAGCTGCCTCTTCTGAGTTGCGTGGGAGCATGTCTGGCCCTCGCTGGCTGTCTGAAATCCATCCTGGAAATGTCCCTGGCTGTTTTCTTAATTACCAGGACCTCTTGCCCCAGAATGACTTTACCTTCTGGGCAGGTTGCGGAGGTGGATCTTTGTCTTTGGGTTTGCTTGAGAAATGCAGTTTGCCTTCCAGGTTCCAGCTCCCATTTCCCTTGGACCCAGTGTGCCCTCTGCCTGCTGGTCTGAGTTTTGTGCCCAATCTGCATGTGAGCGGGGAGCAAACAGCTCCGAATTTCTAGACCCTCAGCCCAGAGAGTGCAGCTTGGCCACCTGAAGCCAATTGATGCCCGTCCTTGTGTCTTGTGGCTGCTCCCTGCAGTGCTGGGTCCTCCCTGGCTCAGGGCTTTGGTCCATTGACCTCTTGGTGAAGGGGAGGTTGCAAAGCACTCATTTAAACTCGACTGAGCTGCTCAGCAATCCTGAAATAGCAGTAGGCTGGGTCCTGGGGACAGCAAGGTCTCGCTGTGATGGCACAGCCCGCGCTGTGGGGCAGCATGGGACTGGCCGGAGCAGCCGTGGGAGCTGTGGGACCGGAAGGGGTTTGCATGACCCACTCTGCTGAGTTGATCCCAAAGCTGGCGGTAGGACCCTTGCCAGCTCACCAGCACCTCTGTCCTCCTGACCTCGTCCTCCAGCACTGGCGGTCCCTTGGGGCTTTGAAGTTCGTCACACTGCCTCGCGGGAGGCTGGGAACTGCGGGGCTGGGAGGGGATGGGTCACCATGGGTCACAAGAGGGAGGAAAGGCATGTGCTGGACTCGGTGGGATGGGAGGGCTTGGGATGGCACCAGCCGGTTGGCAGGGCCCTTGAGGGGCAGAAACAACCTAAAGAGATGGTTTGAAAGGTTTGTGCTGCCAGGGGGGAAGGCACACCCAATGCGAGGGGCTTCCACTGCTGGGAGTGTGTCGTGGGGCTGCTGCTGTCTGTTCTCCTGTGGCCACAGCCCATCGCGGTGTCCTCTGGGCTGCAGGACCAGCACTGACTCTCCATCCTCTCTCCACCTCAGGTTCCTACAACCCCATGACACTGGGCATGTTCACGCTGATGTATTTTTTCCTGGCCTGCTGGACCTACGGCCTCACGGTGTCCGCGGGGGTCTTCATCCCCTCCCTGCTGATCGGCGCTGCCTGGGGGAGGCTCTTCGGCATCTCCCTGTCCTACCTGACCAAGGGCTCGGTGAGTCCTTGGTGGGACAGGGTGCTGTGCGGGGGGAGCTGTGCTACCTAGCCCTCCTCCCTCGCCGCTGGGCAGGCGGCACGTGCAGGCAGCGTGCATGGAGCTGGCTAAGAGCACGGCACAGTGGTCTGGAGTGGGTTGGCTCCTCACTTGATATCTTCCTGGGCTTTCCCACATCCTGATGGAGCCCTGCCAGCAGCTGGGCTGTGCAGGTGTCCCCCGGCACACTCCTCCCCACTTTGGAGGGGGGTTTGGGGGCCAGGGCACTACTAGCCATCTCTGGACGCCCTGGAGCCAGCAGCTGACTCAGCTCCTTCTCTCTCCTTTGCTCAGATCTGGGCTGATCCTGGGAAGTATGCCCTGATGGGAGCTGCCGCACAGCTGGGTGAGTTCCCCACGGCGCAGTCTTGGCCACCTCCTGCTCATGTCAGGGTGAAGGTGGCATGGACCATGCCTCCCTGGGGCAGCTTCTTCCCCAGCTGAAGCTGAGCCTGGCTGTTGGCTTCCTAACGACCCTGCCGAGCACAGGCAGCGCTGGGGCACTGGTGAGGGCTGGGCTTGTCCCTGCCCGTGTGGGTGGTCCTGTATCGCTGAGACCTCCCTGCAGTGCTACCTCCAGCTCTGGGGACACCAACATAAGAAGGACATGGACCTTGTGGAGCAGGTCTAGAGGAGGCCGTGAAGATGATAAGAGAGTTGGAGCATCTCTCATATGAGGCCAGGCTGAGATATTTGGAGGGTTTCAGCCTGGAGAAGAGAAGACTCCAGGGAGACCTTCGAGCCCCTTCCAGTCCCTAAAGGGATTCCAGGAAAGCTGGGGAGGGACTCTGGATCAGGGAGGGGAGCCATGGGACGAGAGGGAACGGTTTTAAACTGAAAGAGGGGAGACTGAGATGAGATCTGAGGAAGAACTTCTTTGCTGTGAGGGTGGTGAGCCCCTGGCCCAGGTTGCCCAGAGAAGCTGTGGCTGCCCCATCCCTGGAGGTGTTCAAGGCCAGGTTGGATGGGGCTTGGAGCAACCTGGTCTGGTGGGAGGTGTCCCTGCCCAGGGCAGAGGAAGTTGGAATGAGATGGTCTTTAAGGTCCCTTCCAACTCTAACCATTCTATGACTCTATGTGCAGAAACTGAGGGGCCTCAGGTGCTTTGCTATCCCCTTATCCCATGTTTCCCTGACACCCTAAACCTCTTGGGTGCCTCTCACAGGTGGGATAGTGCGGATGACACTGAGTCTCACGGTCATCATGATGGAGGCAACGGGCAATGTCACCTATGGCTTCCCTATCATGCTGGTGCTGATGACGGCAAAGATTGTGGGAGACTACTTTGTGGAGGTAAGGGCTGGTGTGCTCACCAGGAGCCTGGGACCCGCTGAGAGGTTGTGGGTTGGGGATGCTGAGGAACTGCAGGGGGGCCAGGACAAGCGTGTGCTCCCTCTCGGAGGGGAGCTGCTGCCTGGCTGTACCCCTTGGCATCTCACCAAGCTTCTCCTGACGATTTGGCTGTCGTTGCAGGGGCTCTACGACATGCATATCCAGCTCCAGAGCGTGCCCTTCCTGCACTGGGAGGCCCCGGTGACGTCCCACTCCCTCACGGCCAGGTAGGTGGGCTGGGGGACACTCGTCACTCCTGGGGCAGCAGCTTTTGGACCACACTGTTGGCCTCAGCTGGAAATGGAGGTGGTGACATGCTTTGGTCCCAGAAGCCTGCTGTCCCCTGATGGCACCAGCCCAGCTCCTTCCCCAGCAGGGACTGTGGCCTGCAGCGCATTCCCTCCCCACATCCCTGGCAGGTTTTGGGGACAGAGGAGGCATCAGGGCTGTGGAGGCGTGTATGTTGGGGGGGATACGTGGGGCGTGGGGCTGTGTTTCACACCAAGCTCTCCTTGCAGGGAGGTCATGAGCACTCCTGTCACCTGTCTGCGGAGGATCGAGCGAGTGGGCACGGTTGTGGACATCCTCAGTGACACCTCCTCCAACCACAATGGCTTCCCGGTGGTGGAGAGCAACCCTGACACCACGCAGGTGGGCTGGGCACCACTGGCAAGGGGATGCCCTGTGAGGGATGGCTGTGGTGCGGGACCTTCGTCCTTGTCCCCCCCCTTCCCAGCCCTGTCTCATGCACAGTACTCTGTTGCAGGTGGCAGGACTGCGGGGTTTGATCCTGCGTTCTCAGCTCATTGTCCTGCTGAAGCACAAGGTGGGTGATGCTTCATGGAGGCTGTTCGGGCTGTGTCTGAGCCCCCGTGCCCCTGTCCCACTGCCGCCTCAGGCCCTTGCTGCCTGCCTTGCTCAGGAGGAGCTGGCGGAGGGTCCCTGTCGTCTGCCTTGGCTCACCCGAGGAGATGGTGGGGGTTGCTGTGACATGCTGGGGTTACCCCAACATCATCCTGCACCCCACCAAGCTCACAAACCCTGAGGCAATGGGAAACAGGCTGCTCTTCTGCAGATGGTCCATCTGCCCCATGCTCCTGCCCTCTTCTCTCCCTGCCCCTGTACATTGCCCTGGCCCCGGTGCCTGTCAGCGCTGCAGGATGGACCCCGACGGTCTCTCTCCTCCCAAGGTTTTTGTGGAAAGGGCCAACCTGAGCCTGGTGCAGCGGCGGCTGAAGCTGAAGGATTTTCGGGATGCCTACCCCCGCTTCCCCCCCATCCAGTCCATCCACGTCTCCCAGGACGAGCGCGAGTGCATGATTGACCTCAGCGAGTTCATGAACCCCTCGCCCTACACTGTGCCTCAGGTGAGGCGCCAGGGACCCCTCTGCACCCCAGCGTCCTGGGGGTCAGGGGTGGGCTGTGGGTGCCGGCTGGGGATGCCACAGCCCACGCAGCCCCGCTCTCTCTGCCTTGCAGGAGGCATCTCTGCCACGGGTGTTCAAGCTCTTCCGAGCCCTGGGACTGCGTCACTTGGTGGTCGTGGACAATCGCAACGAGGTCAGTCCCTGCTCACCACGTGTGGGCAGCCTGGGCTCCTTGGGGGGAACACTGTCCTTGTCCCCAGGCTCTGCATGCCAGCGTGGGGCTGTAGCCTGTCCCTTTCCTGGCAGGTGGTGGGCATGGTCACCCGCAAGGACCTCGCCAGGTACCGACTGGGGAAGGAAGGCCTGGAGGAGCTCTCACTGGCACAGACATGACGCGGGGCTACGCTGCCCAGTGGAGACGTGCCCCAGCCTCTTGGAGCTCGGGACCCCCTTTTGCAGGAGGCGGGGAGAGGACTGGGCCAGCCTGTGCAGGCATCGCGGTGCCCGGAGCACCAGTACGGCCGTGCTGCACCGGCTCTCCTGCCCATTGCTGCCTTCCCGTGTCTACTGCATCCTCTTCTCACCCCTTCCCCTGCTTCCCCAGGGGATGAAAACGCATCCTTGGTTCAGTTAGCTCCTGGCATAGGCTCTCCCTAAGGGTTGGGTGAAGGCTGGAGTGTGCCAGGGGCAGCAGAAGTGCCCTGCTGAGCTGGGCCCAGTCTTCTGCCATGGCACAGACTCATCCACCCAGTCTGGGCTGTCTGGGATCTAGCCCTGCCCTGGCCCCTGCTGCAGGGTCTGTGTGAGGAGCAGAGGGGACATGGTGGGGCTCCCTCCTGTCCCCACTGCCCTGTGCTCCTGCAGGCTGGGTCAGGCTGAGCCCTGGGGCAGGCTCCTGCGTCTCTGCTCTGCTCGGCTGTGCAATAAAAGGGCTCCCGTGGTTCAGTAGCTGCCGCTTCTTGCTCTTTCTTGGCTCCTGCAGCCACTCTGACCCCAAACCCCATGTGGGGAGACACCCTTGGGCGTCGGGGCAGGGATGGGAAAGGGAGAGCTGCCTGGTCCTGCAGCCTGTGTCCCCAGTGTGTGTCCCTCTGCCACTCCTGCCCTCCTTGCACCATTGCTGCTGCCACCTCTGCCCATGTCCAGGTCCAGCGTCACCCGTGGGTGGTGTGCTTATGTACTTGCTGCAGCTTGTTCTGCCCTGACAGGCACCCTAAAACCCACCACCAGCCCTGGATCTGGTCAGGGAGAGGGAGCAGAGCCTGCACTCCCCTGGGTGATGAGGAAGGCTCCAGCCCTGGCACCTCAGCTCCCCCATCTCCCACCATCCTTGCTCCTCACCTTGGCATTGCCCCCTGCCCTGGCTTGGGACTGCCCCCTCCTCCCTCAGGCAGGGGCAGCCTGGTGCCTGGGTTTGGGGGGGCTTTTGACTGCAGGACGATGTGCTGAAATAAAGCCTGTTTGTACTTTTATTGTGGTGCTATCTCTCTTTTGCTTCTCTTCTTCCCCCTGGTGCCACTGCCCAGGGTCAGTGCCATGTCTGTTGGTGTCCCTCCCCGGGGCTGAGCTGAGCCCCGTCCCCACTGCTGGTGAGTCTGCCCACCTTCCTCAGCTCCCCGGCAGGGCTGGAGTGCTCAAGGCGGGGGGTGGGGTGGCTGCCCCTTCCCCGCTGCTTTTGCCTTTCAAGGCCAACAAAGAGCCGCCACAAAGCGGGGGATGCCTTGGCTGGGCCCTGGTAACAGCCGAGGCCATGGGGAAAGGCCAGCTGCCCTCCCAGTGCTGCGGGATGGCCCTGCTCTCCCGTGTGGGTCCGGTTCCCCAGCACTGCTGTGGGGCGCAGTGGGTCACTGAGGCGGTGATGGGTCCCCAGAGGGTGCTGGCAGCTGGGTGCTTTATGAGGCCCTGCATTGCCCTTTGCCCCATGGCGGACGAGATAAGGGGGTGGGATCCACTGACTTGGGCCGCAGAGTAAACATGGGCTGCTGGCTCCTGCCAGCACCGCGCTTCACTCCGCTTCCAGCTGCCGGGGCAGCCGGCAGCCCTCGAGGGCCAGGCTGAGCAGTGGCCCTTTGTCACTGGTGGCAGGGACACCGCTGTGGTGGGTGGCAAAGGACACCGCACGCGCTGGTGCCTGGCGGGAGTCATTTATTCACTCGTCCCATCGCCAGCTCTGACACGGCAGCTCCGGGTGCCCCGGCGCTGGCACTGGGGCCACTGGGTTTATCATTAACTGGATGGCACGTGGCGGCGCCGGGGGCCCCCGGGGCCATGGTGGGGTCACAGCCCGGCGAAGGGCTCGGCCTCCAGCCCCGGGTGGCCTGGCTCGGGTGGCAGCTCCCGCCCGGTGCCCGGCAGCTCCGGCCCCGGCTCCACCGTCCAGTTGGCCAGGAGGTCGCTGAAGTCGGGGGTGCCGGTGTGGAGGAGGCTGGCAGGGCCGGGGGCTGGCTCCCTCCAGAAGGAGGGTGGCAGCTTCCTCCGGTGCATGGGGGTGATGTGGCCGTATTTCCTCTCCAGCCGCTGCGTCTTGCCGCCAGCCGCCCAGGGCGGCAGGCACCGGTGCACGCCATATTCGAAGAGCTCAGCCAGTGGCCCCAGCCTGTGCATGGCCCCAGGGCCACCCCGCGGTGCCATGGCCTCGGGCTGGCCCTCGGCATGCTGGGGTGAGACGCAGTCCTCAGGCACGCTATGGCTGCCGGCGACCTCCTCCCGGCCCCGCCGGCCGAAGTACCGCTGGATGTCACAGCTGATGAGCTCCGAAAACTTGAGGAGCCGCAGGGTCGTCTCAGCGGCGCTGGGGACAGCCAGCTCCGGCCTCACACTCTCCTCCACCACCTCCGCTTCGTCGTCTTCCTCTTCCTCCTCCTCCTCCTCCTCCTCAGAGAGGTCGGGGAAATCGGGCTCGGGGCGTATGGGCAGCAGCAGGCCGTGTGGGAAGGGCGAGGGCAGCCGCAGCTTGGCCAGCGGCCGGATGACACCCGCAGCCATGTCAGCGCGCAGGAGCACCCTGAGGACCGGACTCACCCTGTGGGCAGGGACAGCGGGGTGAGGGTGGCACCCTCCCCAGCCCACCACCCTGCAGCGGCACTCGGCCTCAAGGCAGCAGGGGGACTGTGTCGTGCCATGCCATGGCCAGGGTGGGGCTGCAGGGCAGTGGGGATGTCCCCAAAACCCAGGGAACACGGGGCAGTGGAGATGATTCCACCAAGCCATGGGATACAGGGCAGTGGAGACATTTCCCCTGAGTCATGGGACACAGGGCAGCAGGGACATCCCCACAAAGTCATGGGACATGGGGCAGCAGGGACATACTCCCTGAGTCATGGAATATCAAGCAGCAGGAACGTCCCCACCAAGACGTGGGATATGGGGGAGCGGGGACATGGCCCCTGAGTCACCAGACATGGGACAGCAAGGATGTCCTAACTGAACCCTGGGACAACTGACAACAGGGATGTCCCCTTCAAGCCATGCGACATGGGGCAGCAGGAACATCCCCACCAAGACATGGAATGTGGGACAGCGGGGATGTCCACCTGAATCCATGGGATGTGGGACAATGGGAGCACCCCCAAGTCACAGCATGTGGGGCAGCAGGGATGTCCCCACTAAGTCATGGGATGTAGGGCAGTGGGGACACCCCCCAGAGCTGTGGGGCAGCGGGATGTTCCCCTTCACCCTGGGTCTGTGCATGGAGGTGAAGGGGGCTCTGCCCTGCCATCCTGGGCTGAGCACCTGGGACACTGGTCCCCAAGCCCTGCCCACGCAATGGCCCCGCAAGTTTCCCTGTGATGGAGCAAGCCTGGCCACCTCCCCACACTGCCCTGGTGGGTTCTGGTCATGGCTGGGTCTTGCTGAGCTGGATGAGGCCCCTCTGGCGCGGGGTTCCCAGCCCTGCCTCGCTGCAGGGCATCCCCAGCCATGTGCCTAGGACCACCAGCACCCCAGCCCCGTGCCTGGGACCACCAGCACCCCAGCCCCGAGAGGGTCGTTGGGCAGGGAACAAATCCTGGGGGACAAATCCTGCTCCTGCCACGCCAAGCACGGTGCTGAGCCCTGCCTGAGACAGCATCGCTGCCATCCCTGGGGTCACCATGCGTCCCTCTTTGTGCTGTCCCCACCGCAGGAGCCCGGTCCTGCCTCCATGCTGCCCTGGGGAGGGCGATGGGGGGCTCAGCCTCCTGGGGCCACCCCGGGGATGGAGCCAGCCTTCCCCACCGCCACCCTCAGCTGGAGAAACACCCCGGTGCAGGAGGGCATTGCCCGGGGCCCCGGCTCGGCACTCACCTTGGTGCTGCTGCCCTGCCATGCATAGGCTCCCGCGCCGCTCCCCCTCGCTGTCCCTCCACCTGGGCCTGAAGTATTTATAGCGGAGCAGCGAGCTGACGGCTGGCAAATATTTGGTAGCCGTATTGTAATAGTAGACTCGGTAAACAGAGCTGGGGTTTGCTTTAGCACCCAGCAACGGGAGAGCGGCGCAGGGAGGGACGCGGGGACGGAAGGCAGGGCTCACCTTAATGGTTCACTAGCCAGGGGATTTTCAAGTGTTGTTCCTGTAAATTCACCTATTAAATCGGCAGCCCCAGCTGCCAAACTGGCCGTGCACTTGTGCCGAGGGCTCTTATCTCCCCGCTGATTGGAGGCGAAATCTAGCTTTGTCAAATAGGCGTAAAATTAAATTTCATGCTATTTTGACTCCTGGAGTAGGGATCTTCTGAAGAACATACTGCCTATTGAGCGATGCCTCTGCAAACAGGTGCTGCTGCCGCAGCAGGCAAAGCCTCTCCGTGGGGTCCCCCCAGGTGCTGTGGGTCTGGACCCCCATCTCCAGCCTCGTGCCCCCCTGCTCTGAGGCAGGTGCGGGGCTCCCTGACCAGCCCCAGCATGGGGTTTGGTGCCTTTTGAGGTGGCAGGACACGGTCCTGATGTCACGGCTGGCAGCAAAGGTGCTTTGTGGTGCTGCGCTCCCCAGGGGGTGGGGGTTTGGATGCCCAGAGATGGTGGCTCTTGCCAGGCAGTGCCTGTGGATGCAGAAATGGGGACATGCTGTGTGGGGACAGCCCCACGGTGGGATCAGCATTCAGGATGGCAGCATAGTCACTGTGGACGGGGCGCTGGGGTGCCCTGTGTCTCTGCTATGGGCTGTGGCCATGCTGGCCCACGCAGCATGTGAGTGACCAAAGACAGTGACAATGGTGAGCAGCTCAGGTCCCGAGGTGGCTGTGGCCAGAGGTGTTATTCCCATTCTGGCAGAGGGATGTGGCAGTGGGGCCATATGGGCCAGCACAGAGCATAGCCAGGGGACACAGATGACCGGGGGACTGGGGGTGGCTGGGGGGCCATGGGGCGGCCAGGGGACACAGCTGGAGGGCATAGGATGGGGGGGCCTGAAACAGTGCCCAGACCCTGTCACTGCCTGTGCTGGGGACACTCAGGGGGTGGCACACCATCCATCAGGGTTGGAGATGGCCAGTGCCCTGCTCCAGAGCTGCCCTGTCCCCTGCTCTGGGGGTGACTGCAGCTCCCGGTCTGCTCCCTCGGAGCCCTCCCTGCCACCCTGCGCCGAGCACCCTGTGCTGGGCTGTCCCCCTGTGCTGAGGTGGGGTCCCCAGCCTCTGGCACGGTGCAGCACTGGTGAGGAGAGTGCCAGCCTGGGCACTGCTGTCACCCACACCATCCCCCCCCAGGCTGGCAGCCCCGGGGCACCCTGCGGGGACAGAGCTGGGCACTGGCACCCCCAGCCCTCCCTCTCCCCTCTCCAAACACCCACACCGGCAACACCGGGGCAGCAGCGCAGCCGTCCCGCCAGGGCACCGCTGGGCAAACACAGCAGGTGGCAGCTGATAAGCCGCGGGCACCCTTCGGTCCGCTCCCTGCTGCCGCCCGCCCGCCCGGCATGGCCTGGCACGGCTCGGCG
>VWZL01001458.1:743806-763956 GCA_013396915.1 Stercorarius parasiticus | reverse complement strand
TTCCCTTTGGCACGTTAGTAGGGCTGTTCAGGTACTTTGCACTTTGTTTCGTAAGTGAATAAGTGCTTTTCTTTCTTTGTGTATTGAGTTGCTATTGAATTGCTTCCCATATTTTTATTTCATACAAACTGAACAATTGTGGCCCCTCTATTTTATTTATAAAGGTTCAGTGTATCTTTGCCTGCCTACATCAATCTGCAAGGGAGTTGCAGAAAAGCCTCATGTTCATCGAGCCGTGAGTCACAACCAATTTTTAAAGCTGTTATAACAAAAAAAAAAAAGTGTTTGCTTTTTTTTTCACAAGTAACTTTTAAAGTGTAGCTTAGAAAGAAAAAAAAATAAAAAACCATTTTCAGTAGACACAACATTATTCCTGGATGCTTGCGAATCCTAAACTATATTCATACTTTAGTATTACACATACCTGTGTCATATACACAGATGAGCTTTAAAATTGTCACATACCATTACCACTTTGCCTTTACTTTTATGTATCATTCCCCTGACTTCCTTACTGCAGGTGTGTGGGCAAGAAAACTTTTCCTTTAAAACTTTTCAACAGTGGGCATAAAATTCTGCAGCTGAGGTCTTGAAGAATGCAGATGGGTATAGTATATGTTGGAGCTCGCAGTGTGTATTGACTAACTTTGTTTCTTTTTTTATTTTTCATTTTTTTGCTTTTCTGATATTGTCTTGTTTAAGTGGCTCCTGAGTGTAAAATGTCTTCTGAGGGTGGGAGGTGGGTGGGAAGCAAGCTTCGTGTTCCAGGCCGAGACCTACAAGATTCGTCTTTGCACGGCCTTGGGAAGCACACTGCATATTTGGTTTTCAAACCAAATGGACTGATGTCTTAATTATCAGCTGAGCAAATAGCAAGTGCCTATAAAAGCTATTCAGCACAGCCCTGTTTTTGTGATTCATGGCCCTCCGATAGCATGGGTTTCGGTATCTCCTGCCCCTTCCTGACAGTAAAAAAGGGGGGGGAAAAAGGAAAAAAAAAAAAAAAAAATATGAGGGAAAAAAAAAAGGTTTTGGCTGTGAGCCAGACTGTCTGTCTCCTTTTTTCTCTTCTGGCTGTGCTGTCTCTTTATATGGATGACAGGCCTTGGACATTACTTGGCTCGCCAACACTGTGTTTAACATGGTGTACTGGATGAATAAATGCTAAAATAGTGTTTGTTGCCAATTATAAGTGTTCCAGAATATCCTGTTACCCTCTAAGCTTTTTTCAAGTAATTTTGGGGAGCAGGAACACCAAGTATTTTAATCTGCATATTGAGGCGAAATGATCATACCGACGTCTTTGTTCTCTTATCGGTATTCTAATGTCTCCTTATTTAAAACCACAAATGAATTTCAGGAGATGAAACCAGACAAAGGGTGAAGTTTACAGACGATCGTGTTTGCAAGAGCCATCTTCTGGATTGCTGTCCTCATGATATCCTGGCCGGAACAGTAAGTATATTCTCTCTAATAAGGAATTCCGGTGAGGCAGATGTTGGTACAGCTCTTCAGGGCTCAGTTGCGCATCGTAGGTAACTTCTAGGAGAGATCAGACTTTCTGTGCCCAAGGAGCAGTCACAATTTTAATTTCAGTTTGTGACCTGTGTAAGGAACTGTTCAGGAGCTCTCAGACTTCGCTTGAAATGTTTTTTTCTCTCACAATCCCACGTGAAGTTGCAGGTTTATTCCTCTTTTAGCAAGGTGAGATGGTTAGGGCCTGAAACCTGTCCTGTGGAGATTGCAAGACCATAGCTAGTTTGTTGTCCTGGATGCTTTAGTTCACCGTTGCATCTTCAGGCTAGCAAGTTTTTTCTCACTAGCTGCAATAATCCTTAGTCCTTGGAGCTTTTCAGTCTCTGCTCTCCAGCCATGTGATATTCCTCTGATGGAATGGCTGCTTTTAATTGTTACTGGTTGGTTTGGTAATGGCAGGTTACAGCTACGGCCGACTTTGTCTTTAGCGTTATTTGGTCTGAGCAGTGTGTCACTCTCCCTGACTGGTTTGAAACACTTGAGTCGGCTCCTTCGCTGCTGCCCTCTGGGGACAGAGCTGGCCAATTTTCAAAGGTTTGGCTCTCGTATTCTCTCTGAGAGCAAAAGGTGATGTGGGCTTTTAACAGCGAGATCTTCGTATTCAATTTCAGTGCCCAGATGAAAGATGCAGTCTGACTTTCAAAAGAAAACATTGCATGTCTTTTGTAATTGTCTCTGTATTACAGAATTGCAGGATGGAGGTGAATATAGATGTTTGAAATGCATCTTTACCCTCACTGTTTCACAGTAAATACTGTGGCAATTCACATTGTCCCTCCACTTAACCAGATTGTTTAAAGATACCATTGTTATTTATAGCCCTTCCTGCTGTTATTTCAAGAGCTGGGTTTGACACAGTGGGTTACCGACAAAGGGGAGGGCTGGCACTCCTTCCTCTGTGTGTGTCCCTGCGATAGCAAGGCTCTGTGGCAGCACTGGTAGAAAGAGCTTTAGCAAAAGCTGCCTCAGCTCTGAGCGCTCAAACTTTACCTTCTCAATTGCAGAATAATATTGGAAGTTGAATACCAATCTCTATGATCTCTGTGTTTATTTTTTATTTGAAGCTCAGATGGTTTTTTTCAGCAATTGCTCCGTCAGCCTTCGTATCCCCCAACTTCCATTTCAGCATTGTAAACCTGCTGAAATCACCTTCTGCCGGCCTCCATCCTTTGTGTGTGTTGCTTTGGTTAGGGTACGTTTTTTGACATGAGACTCTACAACAGTTTTTTTGGGGCCCAAATGGTGGTTTGAAGCTGCAGGGTGCCTTCTACCTCTTCTGGCACCTTTCCAGGAAGAAGGTGAATGGTGAGTCGAAGGGGTGGAATTAAGTGATGTACATGACTGTTGGAGCTAGTGCCAAAGCATGGAGGAAGTCAGAGGTGTTCAGGTGGGTTGGGAGTCTCCTGGGGCAGAGAAGCACATTGAGAAATCTGTTTTCTCTTGCTTCTGTTGTTACTTCTCTGCAGTGAGTTGTCTTTTCCCTCGTGCTGTGGAATTTGTGCACAGAAACCTCGCACAGGAGCAGGAAGACCTGCTTCTGCGCAAGTGATCTTGTGGATCACTCAGATAATCTTGTGGTGGCCTTTAATTGGCTGTGGAGCTCTCTGCATTGCTGTCAGCAGCTTCTTGGGGTAAGGAAAAGTTTTGGTGCCACAGATCCGTGTTGAAAGAACATGTGATGTCTGGAACAGGAACAGCATTTCAGCTGTCAGCGCGACCAGTACAGAGTGAAACAGAATTGGAATGTGCAGGCTTTCCTCGTGATCTCGGTCAGGTTCACTGGTTATCTTATGGTGCTCTATTAAAGGAAGAGCTGTGTGGATGAACCAGCCTCAGCTGGATGGGGTAGCATCCATCTCAGGATGTGTATTATTGCAGAAATCAGGACCTTGGATCTTTTTGGAAACTTCCAACAGATGCTCCAAGCCTTCTGGTGCTGGTTATGTCCCCTGAAGGCGTTGTTACTGCTGCATCCTTCACCTGTGCAGATATTCCTTAGTGGGAGGCTGATTGGAGGCGAGCGGGAAGCTGGATCCTTTGGGTAGCTGTGCTCAGTGAAATGTGATGGAGTTCCATTCCCTGACCTTCAGGTGCAGAGTAAGAGGAGGAGTCCAGACTTTGAGTAAAGCTCTGGAATATTCCTGAGAGCTGCAGAAGGCATGCTGATGTTTGATTTGTTTAGTTGGGCCAATGTTCCTGGTCATAAGAGCCTTTGACCTCAGAAACTTGTCTAAATTTATTGCTAAATAAACTACAATGGTTCTCATTTTGGTCTCCAAGGGAAAGGAGGAAAACTGGGAGAACACAAGTTAGTTTAATATCCCCATGTGCTGTTATCAGGGCACTTGTCACTAGGTCATTAGTGGCCTGCACCGAGTTAGCTCTGCAGCTAATGGTAAGCATGTTTCTGTCAGTGGAAGTACTGCAGCACATTCTGGATGGCATCAGCTAGTAATTTTCCAGAATTTTAGCTCCACTAATAAGTGGACAGATGAGTCTGAAAGCTGACCAGGTAAAACAGCTTGGAAATTACATTCAGGGAATCAGGGAATTAATTGTCTCCCCACTGGGAGTTATGAGTGAGCTGAAAGTTGTAGGTTGCAGAATGGTTTTGTGGGAGTGCTTTCCTTTTTCACTTGGGCAAAACTCTGCAGCTCCGATTACTATTAAAGAGCCTTTCTCATCTTTCTGGTGAGGTAGCAGTTTAGTGGAGAAGGTAAGAGATACCTCAAAGTGCTCAGCAAATGTGAGCAGGGCTAATTATCAGTGGCATCTAAATGTATTAAATCTTTGTGTGTGTGGGGGGGGGTTAAATCTTTACTCAGGCTCTGCTGGTTACCTGTCTCAAATACCTGTATTATGCACCAGCCACAGGTGTTGACTGGAGCAAGTCACAATCACTGCTGGAAAAAAGGTATTTGATGAGAGGATTCTTTGAGACAGAAGGGCTAGTGCTCTTACCTGAAGGGAGCAATATCCGTGAAAATCTCCATGCACCTAGATCGTCTCCAAGGACGTGGAGGAAGACTGGAGGCTTGTATGCTGGTGGGACCCGAACGTTCTCCCCCAGAGGAAGGGGTTGAGAGAGTCATTGCGTTTTAACAAACAGGGAGAGGAATTCAGAGCACGCTGTAGGCTCTTCTGAAGTTTTGGAGCCCGTTCTCTATAGTGGAGCTAGTGGCTCAGCTTGCAAGAAGAGTTCAGATAAGAATACTTGCGATCTGTGACAATCGCATCTAATGTTGCTCTTTTCTCCCTGTATTGGAACGGGATCTCAGTAGAATAACCATAAGAATAAAAGATTTAAGTCACATCACGGAAAGTTATTTTTGTGGTAAAATAACAGTAGCTCACTAGCATTCTTTGAAGAGGCTTGCCTGAAGATGAACATGATTAAGCTCTGAAAGTACCGAACACTTTTTTTTTGGTAGGCATTAGATTTCTACCATTAGAGAGCTCAGCAGGACTATTCCTGGATGCAGTGTCTGTTCCTATAGCCTGCTGCCTGTGGCCTCCTGTTTCTGGTAAATCTGAGCAAAATGAGGAAGGCTAAATTGCAGCAAGTCATCTGGAATTATTTTCTTTGTTTAAAAAAGAGAAGCTAATAACACAGGTAATTGCATTACCTGGTGGAGCTTGCTTTAGTTGCTTTGCTGCATTCTAAACACTTCCGTTGCTGCTGTCTGGGTGTTTAACATAGGTGTCCCTGGCACCTCCAGTCTAGTTTGTGATGTTCCGCAGGGATATTTAGCTTTTTCTGCAGTTTAGTGAGTTGACACCAGTTGTGCTGTGTTTGGGTTTGGGCTCCTTGGGACTGGTGGTGACTCAGAGAGAAGAGGATGGCTGGCTGAGGTGTTCCTTCATGCAATGACATGTACCCTGCCATTTGTACTGTGGCTTGCTCTTAGACCTTTTATTATTTTGGCTTTCAAAATGTCATGTTCTTTTTCTACTTTAAGAATAAGAAAAATGTTCTCAGTTACATATTGATAACGTCGAAATGCGATTTCCATGTTTTGAGAGCATAATTAACTTCAGTTCATGTGCTTAAGTACTAGGTTGGGGGAAAATAACAAATTTAAATAGCATTGATTGCAATGGGAGTGAAGCGCAGCATGCAAATCTGGGAGAGGAGATGCTCTCAAGAAGTCTTTCATTAGAGAAGCTTATGTATAGGAGTTAGCTGTGCTGGGCAGGTTTTAAAATCCCAGGCCACAGCTGAATATGGGAAGGGGCTAGCTGTAGAATTATGAGTCTGCTGCTGCTGAGCCTGGGTTTGTACTTTTCTATTGGCCATACCCCTTATTCCCTTAAGTCTGTTTGTTCTTGATAGGAAGCATTTTGTCTGTGTCCTATGATTTGGTACCTTTCAATACGTTACTAGGGCTCCTCCTGGCACAGATGTGCTTTTCCAGGTGAGCTTTAAACAGGGTACAAAGCTGCATGTTTTGCTGTGCTGTAGCTCCATAAGAGCAGGTGTTTGGTGTCTGTTGAAGGAGTTGCTGTGGCAGTGTGCCGTGTCTTCCCAGCTCCCTCCCAGCAATTTCTAAGGCTGTGCTGTGACTTAGAGCGGGAGTAGTGCTGGACTTAAAACATTTGGGGTGTTCTAATGTTGTTGCAGGAACACCTAGAAAAGGGGTTCTAGCAAGCATGTTGTTCTTCTGCCTAGTTCTGTTACTGACAGGTTAAGAGGAAGCTCTTCTGCCTAAAGAGGCTGTATTTTGATGATACTGTTGGTGAGAGTTAAGTATCTGCTGCTTGTTGACATAATGAAGGGTTCTTACATTGATTTTTCTTTTCAACAGCGAATGGACCTGGGAGAATGTACAAAGATCCATGACTTGGCACTGCGAGCAGATTATGAGATTGCAAGTAAAGAGAGAGACCTGTTTTTTGAGCTGGATGTGAGTACGGAGAAATTTTTGTTATTTTTTTGGAACCTGCCGCTGGAAGTTACTTGGCTGAACAGTAGAACTCGGTGGGCGTTTCAGCTAGCCGTGTTACTTGATGTGTTATCTGACAGGAATGTGAAGCCCCTTCCTGAATGCCGGCTTGATTGCTGACTTGAAATTGAAAAAGTAATTACGATCCTGACAACCCCATTAATCCAGCTAGCTGGGAGGCTCCTCTGGCATTCCTTGTATCCCACACTAGTTGCTCTGTACCAGGTCATTGTAATCTGGTGGCCTGTCCCAGAAGGAGATTTGACATTAAACGCCGCCTGCTCTGTGATTTCACTTTTGTCAGATTTAGCTTTCTGTGATGGAACACATCAAGTGAAAGAACATTTCTGTCTTCCTCTTTTCATGTTAGTCCAGTGCTTTTGTCTTTGCACCTGTTGTTCATGTGTTGGAAGTTCCAGTTCAAAGCAGTCTTCATGTGAGCATCCTGTTATGTGTCAGAGCAAAGGAACTGTGTCAGGTTCCAGACAGATGACAGACTTAAGGGCAGGGAGAAAATTTTATTTTTTCTGCAAAGTGTCATGTATTTTTTCTCAAGACTTCCATTCTTGAGATTGTTTGTGCATTATACAGGGATTGCACCAGGTAGCTGTTGGCTGTCAAAGCTAAATGAGTCATGGGGAGCATCTTTATTCACAATTCTTTGTCTTAACATGCAGGCAATGGATCACCTGGAATCCTTCATTGCAGAGTGTGACAGGAGAACAGAACTGGCCAAGAAACGCCTGGCTGAGACACAGGAAGAGATCAGTGCTGAAGTGTCTGCAAAGGTATTGTCTTCTCATTAAAGGCTTGTTCTGAAAGTCTGTGCGAGAGTGCTGGTCCTCTGTTGTCTCTGACGCTATTAATACTGGGAAGTTAGGCTCCACAAAGGCTTTGTGGATTCCGGCCATCCTTAAATACTGGTCTTGTGACAAACTTAAAGGTTCAGAGGGCCATAGAGGCGTAACACATGAACTCTAAAATAGGTTGCTTTAGCATGGCCATAAAGCATTGGTTTCTTCCCTACTATTCAATGTTAATATAATAGCTTAGAATAGTAAATCCATCCCATGATTGTTGTCTTTTCACTTAATAAATGCTCATGAGGTTTCCACTTTGGGAGCTTCCTTCATCAGGACAATGCAAAGCATTTCTGAAGCTGGTTTTCCAGACTCTATCCTGTCCTTCAAGCCAGAATGGGCCACTGTTTGTGGTAGAATTGATGATGTCCTCTCCGTGTCCAGTTTCTGTCTTTGCCATGAGTCTGTGACTACATTGCCTGTACTTGGCCCACCAATTCCCTTTTGTTGTGACTCTTCTGACTTTTGGAGATTTATGGTCATCTTCCAATGACGGCTTTTGTTAAAGAATATTTTTTAGAGAAAGAGGAAAAGTCCTGCAAGCTTTAGCAAGTTTTTTGTCTTACTAAAAACTAACTATTCTCTTCAGGCAGAGAAAGTACATGAGCTGAATGAAGACATTGGAAAACTCCTAGCTAAAGCTGAACAGCTGGGAGCTGAAGGAAATGTTGATGAGTCTCAAAAGATCCTGATGGAAGTGGAGAAAGTCCGAGCGAAAAAGAAAGAGGCAGAGGTATGGCCTTGGTTCTCCTATGAAATGTAATAGCGGACTGAGCTAGGCTGAGTAAGTGACAAACAGCTGGGTGGTTCCTACCTCTTTTCCTATCTTGCCAGCACCTCCTTTTTCAGTTTCAGACATGTGCCAGCAAGCGGTTGGCAGTGTAGTGTGGTAGGTGAGGAAAAGCTTTTTGGAAACTTAGCTAGTTAAGATAGCTGACTGGGGCAGGGGGGATTTGTCTTCTGAAGTATTTGGTCACTAGTCACTTGCAGGGATAGACTATCAGGTTAGCCATGCTTGCAAAGTGTTTTGTATGGCACCTCCTTTATATTGAGGGTGCTTTTTTGATTCCTGAAAGCGGCAGGGCAATTCTTTGCAGGGATTTCCCTGGAGGGTTGTGACTATGTAAGGGTTCCCTCACATTTGAGTGGTTTTTTTGCCTCCCTTTAGGAAGAATACCGAAATTCAATGCCTGCATCCAGTTTCCAGCAGCAGAAGCTGCGTGTGTGTGAAGTCTGTTCAGCATATCTGGGTCTCCATGACAACGACCGGCGTCTTGCTGACCACTTTGGAGGCAAATTACACTTGGGTTTCATTCAGATTCGTGAGAAACTGGATCAGCTGAGGGTAATCCTCTCTATCTTCAACCTTCTCCTTGTAGTTCTGAAGACATTCAAGACTTTTATTAAATTCATACAGGATTCTTTGAAGAATGCTTGTAGAAGCCTAGAAATTTTTGATTGAAACTTCAAATGTAGGTTTGAGTGGCCTCATCTTGGGTTCTGTTCTGTAATTTCTGGGTAACTAAATATGTACCCTCAGAATTATTCAAACCAGACCATTGCTGTAATTTCTTCCTTAAATACATGTGACTGTACCATAGCTCTTTCTCATATTTTTGGTTGAAATTTGTCACTGTGGGTTTTTTGAATTTTGAAGAGCACTTTGAGACTTCTTAACGAAATGCTTGAACTGAAGCTTCACATAGTGGTGTCAGTGAAGACCATCTTCGGTAGCTGAAGTGATTACAAGTTCTCTGCAATGGCTTGTAATGGAATTACAGTGCTGGTCTTGCTTGCAAACAGACCTTTAGCCTGCTTGAGTAACCATTGTGATTCCTGTGCCTTATTCACCAGGCAGTATATTGAGGTCAGTGCCTTGATTGATCAATGGTGTGATCATTGGGTACGCTCATGCTGAGACAGTCCCTTGCCTCAAAGCTTATGGGCTTGTCTCTTAGAGCACAAGCACTCAAAGCAGAGAGGCTATTTCTTGCACTGATGTATATTAGTAAAGTTGTAAGGAAAATGAGAACCTTGACAGAGATCTTGACTAGCACATAAAATGCAATGAAATGGTTCCTTGTCTTACTATTTTTGTCTTACTGTGCAAATAGTCTCCCTGCAGATCTCTCTGACCTGTTACTGTGTGGCTGAAATGCAATGTGAACTTTTTTCTAGAAAACGGTGGCAGAAAAGCAAGAGAAGAGAAACCAGGATCGTTTGAGACGGAGAGAGGAGAGAGAACGAGAGGAGAGAATGGGCAGACGGTAAGTGGGAGCTGGTAACTGGTTTGTGAAGCTGGTTTTGAAATAGTCTGATTTCTTGCATCTTAGCGTTGCAGGAAAGCAGCATCTGCTGCTGGAGCAGCTGTTGGAAATGCTCCAGGTGCTGTGTGAGCACCTTGGTATTCAGTTAAAGACGAAAACAAATGCACAAAACTCCCACCTTAGAGTGATTGTATGTGTATTGTTTTAACCTTTATTGGGTGTCTGAAAGATGTGAGCTCCCTGTAGTCTTCAGGCCTATATTGGTCTAATCCCTGTCTTTGGGAGTCTGAATCTGTATAAAATGTCCTCATCCAGAGCATCTGAGTGGGAGAGTTTAATATCAGTGAGGACTAAGTCTGCTTAAATGGTGCTAGTCACGCAGAAATTCCCTGGACATCCTCCCTTTCAGGCTTGGAGGTGACAGTGGAATGGAGCTGGTGTCTGTGAGACAGATGGCGGGCTGCCTGTCTTGCTCAGAAACTTTTCTACAATAAGTGAGGTGCTTTTGGCACACCTTTGGAAAACACTTTCTAGGGTATCCGAGGGATCCCAAGGAGTGGCTGCTTCTGGTGGTTGTGGCCGTATGTGTCACCTTCTGCTCATATGTGTTTAATCCTTGAAGAGCAGGAGTGGCTGCAGTGTTGGTATTCTCAGGACAAGCTCTTCTGCCTCTTGCCAGCTGAACTGGAAAAACTATTTCTTCTTTACTTGAACAGGCATCTTGTGTGTAAACAGCTCAATTAAACAGCCTGCTGGCGAGAGGGTGGTCATTTCCAATGGTCGGGCAGAGGAAGTGGCTGAGGAGGAATGCTCTCATTGTCACAGCAGTTCCCCAGTTACCTCACATGTTTCTCCTCTTGTACATCGTGTCTGAAGGAAACCAACCTTGCTGCCTGTGGAAAGCTCGATTTGACCCTCAGTGTAAACTGCAGAACGTGTTTCAGCCTTCAATGTCAGAGGCATGAGAGAGAGATAACTGCGATATGTTCTAAGATGATGCTGGCTTCTGGGTATACGTTGTTGGAAATGCTAGCAAATAAGTACCAGAATGGAAGCAGCTTGGTTTTCTGTGGTCTGCGGCTTGGTGATTTTGGTGTATTGGGATGATGGAAGCCCCAAATTGTTATGCTTTCTCCAGTTTGGGTGTTTTATGTGGCTTCTCTCTCCCTGTGGATTGCCTGGTGTCATATGAAATGTCGGTTCATTACTGCAGCTTTCTCCTGAACTGCAGCACTTCATGTAGAGCCTCACAACTTTCTGGCATCCATGCAAGGTCGTGAGTAATGCAGTGATATTTGGGAGCTGCAGAATGTGGAACTGGCTGACGAGTGCAGGAGTTAATTGAAAGGGACTGATGTATGTTGCTGTGGACAGAAAGATGGAAGTGAAACAAGAAGTGTCTTCCCATGCAGCTCCTTTGTGGCAGGCTCTTTCAGAACAACAGTAGCACCATATCTAACCTGGACTCGGTGTGTCTGTCTCCATGACGCCTCTTCTTCCTGGAGGTCATTTCTCTGTGAAAATTGCTCAACAGAGTTATCTTCAGGAAGAGTTCTCTTGATGTCCCTGGAATGCTAGCTTTCTTCCTCCTGTGGCATGTCTGTGGTTTTCGTTTTGTGTTCTGTTTTTATATTTTTTAAATCTCAGTTCCTGAGAGTTAAAGAGCCTGTTGTGTTCGCAGGTAGTGCACATGGATGCGTCTGATAAGGGGGTATGAAGATGGCTTTTGAATATTTAATGCTTTAAAAGTGAAGGGTTTAAGAACTGCATTGAGTTGGCCTAAAGTCTGAGTTCCTGGTGGCTCCATATGTGGCGCTACTTAGAGACTGCAGCCAAGCTTTTGCTCTTGCTCTTTAGAGAGGCATCTGTATGCTCCTCTGTTCAGATGCCAAAGAAAAACATGTTATGAAGGATCCAGGAGTGCAGTACAGAGGAGCTCAAATTATTTGCCTCTCCAAAATGAGAACTTGACCCAAAGAAGGAAAATAATTTTCCCAGTGGACGCTTAGTGTCGCAACTGGGACTAGAGCCCAGATTTCTCAATATCTCAGCACCTTCTCCTCTGGGAGCTGTGCAACACCGTGCTTACAAGGGCATTTTTCCATCAAAAACTAATCAATGACTTATACTGCCTTTCAAGCTGCCTCCGTTATGTACAGCTTGATACTTGAAGGAACTGCAGCAAATATATTGCCTTCACAATTCTTCTTGTCCTGTCTTCATATGCAGCATCTTCATGGTGTTACTCAGTAAGAGAAAAGAGTACCGCTTGACTTCAAGAAGTCTTTGGTGGCTTATAGGCACTGTGACATACTGTGGAAACCTGTAGATTCACGTGTGAAGCTCTAGCTCTTACAGACTTTATTAATGTGTCGACTAAACTCTGATTTCTACATAGTAATGAGTCAACTGAGTTGTCACCCCTACTGGCAAATAAAGACAAGTCTTCTGTCCTGTGGTGTTTTGTGTTGCCCGTGACCGCGGGCTACCCAGTAATCTCTTAAGACTGAAGTTCTGTGGAGAGGTGGCATGCTTGGAAGAGCAGACCTTGGTATTTGCTTCCAGAGTACAGCGGCAAACAAGTCCAGGTGGAGTTGCCAAATGGATTTCCTTGGACAAAACACAGGTTATGAAACTCAGCACATGGCCTCTGTGATGCAGGGACAGAAAAAAGGGGAAAAAATAATAAATATGCTCAGCCTCTCACTTCTCTGGACAGCAGTTGTCTTCTGTCTCCTGCTGTGTACTGATTCAGGTTAGTAAGGGGAGTGTTGTTTTGTTGGATGCTTCCTGAATGCTGAAGTCTAGCACTAGGGAGTGATTATTGGGAGTTTATCATGCAAACTCCTGCTCAGATCATTGGTGTGGAGGGCAGCCAGGCTTTTCAGGGGATATGGAATGGCTTTATGTGGATGTCTGCACGGGTGATTCAGAATAAAGTGATCAGGAGGAAAAGAACATTAAGAACTTGGAGTAATTACAGCCACCAAAAAAAAAATTCAGCTGCCTGCCAGGCATCTACAGGAGGTCCTGCTGCTCTGTCAGGTTCTATTACATGAAAAAGGTGTGTGGTTATTGCCTTGCTCTCCTGGTTTATCAGCTTTTCCTTCAGCTGGTCGTCTTGTGTGTTGCCTCAGTGCATGGTTCGTTTGCCTGACTCCAAGTTCAGCTCCACCTTGTTTACAGCCCTTCTACCTGAATTCCTTTCTAAACTTTGGGGTTTGTTTTTCGTTCCACTGGGATTGAACAATCCCATTTAATTGTGAAGGAATGTCAGGCCATATTGATTCTCTTAATCTTGTTTTATCCAGGTATGGTTTTAAATGATGTTATTAAAATAGATGCTTTTCTATTGCGTTTTAAAATTTTGGCTGTGTGTGGCTTTCAGACACATCTCTTGTTATAGTGCCAGAATGGGTCTGTGGCTGTGTAACTGGAACCCTCCCCATGAGTCTGTGTGCAGTGGGGAGACGGGAGCAGTTACTGGAGTGAGTCTCTAAGGAGACTGTCTGCCTCCCAATTAAAGCAAAAAGAGCCTGATCGGGCAGCGTGTGACGATTTGGTGTAGGCTGGCTCTGAACCATGGCCATAGAGAAAAAGTGAGGGCGTATCTTTCATGTGGAGTGGTATTATAAGTGTCCCTGAGTAGTTGCGCTTCTGAAGTTGAAAGAATTGTGACATTGTTATTTACAGGCTGTCAAGAGCTAATGCTTATAGCATTAAGGTTAGAGTGCTGTACATGAGCTCTGAAGCCGTGGAAATGTGAGAAAGAATAGTAAGACTTGGATGATTGTTCTCAAGCTGCTTTCCAAAGTCTGGGATGAAGGATTTTCTGTGTATTGCAGTTACTTTTCAGTAACAGTTCTTCCCTTGTGTCTGTGTCCCCTCTTTTTTTCTAGCTCGTCCTTCCCAAACAAGAAAAAAAACCTTTGATGCAAGTTTCCATTCAGTGTTTGTTAAATAAAAATGAGTGAGAAAATCCTGTATTTTCTCTTTATTAAAACCTTTTTAATGAGCAACTGCCTCAAAGGAACAGAAATCAGAAAACTGTCAAGTGTCTTTCTGACTGGAGAGAGGCACTTTTTCTTGAAAATGTTAGAGTTGATGTAGGTGGTGTGAGACTGCGGAGGGTAAAGTGTATATATCGAGTATGCACAGCAAACTTAAAGTTGGAAAGGTTCGTTGTGGTTTATTAACAGAGGCTGAACTGGTTTATAAACTTTCTGTTCTGACAAGAAACAAGGCAGTCTGGTGAAGTTCCTGCTGATTGGAAAAGGGGAAACATAACCCCCATTTTCAAAAAGGGAAAAAAGGATGACCCGGGGAACTACAGGCCGGTCAGTCTCACCTCTGTGCCTGGCAAGATCATAGAGCAGATCCTCCTGGAAACTCTGCTAAGACACATGAAGAATAAGGAGGTGATTGGTGACAGCCAACATGGCTTCACCAAAGGCAAATCGTGCCTGACAAATTTGGTGGCCTCCTATGATGTTGCCCCAGCATTGGTAGGTAACGGGAGAGCAACTGATATCATCTACCTGGATTTACGCAAAACATTCGACACTGTCCCACATGCCATCCTGGTCTCTAAATTGGAAAAGCATAGATTTGATAGATGGACCACTTGGTGGATAAGGAACTGGCTAGATGGCCGCACTCAAAGGGTTGCAGTCAATGGTTCAATGTCCACATGGAAACCAGTGATGAGTGGCGTTCCTCAGAGGTCAGTACTGGGACCAGTGCTGTTTAACATCTTTGTCGGTGACATGGACAGTGAGATCGAGTGCACCCTCAGCAAGTATGCCTACAACACCAAGCTGTGTGGCACGGTCAACACGCTGGAGGGAAGGGATGCCATCCAGAGGGACCTTGACAGGCTTGAGAGGTGGGCCTGTGCAAACCTCGTGAAGTTCAACCAGGCCAAGTGCAAGGTCCTGCACCTGGGTCATGGCAATCCCAGGTACAAATACAGGTTGGGCGGAGAATGGCTTGAGAGCAGCCATGAGGAGAAGGACTTGGGGGTGCTGGTAGACGAGAAGCTCAATGTGAGCCAGCAATATGCGCTTGCAGCCCAGATAGCCAACCACATCCTGGGCTGCATTAAAACAAGCGTGGCCAGCAGATCGAGGGAGGTAATTCTGCCCCTCTACTCTGCTCTGGTGAGACCCCACCTGGAGTACTGCATCCAGCTCTGGAGTCCTCAGCACAGGAAGGACATGGACCTGTTGGAGCAGGTCCAGCAGAGGGCCATGAAGATGATCAGAGGGCTGGAGCCCCTCTGCCATTGAGGACAGGCTGGGAGAGTTGGGGTTGTTCAGCCTGGAGAAGAGAAGGCTCCGAGGAGACCTTATAGCAGCCTTCCAGTACCTAAAGGGGGGCCTACAGGAAGGATGGGGAGGGACTCTTTATCAGGAAGTGTTATGATAGGACACAGGGTAACAGCCTCAAGTTGAGAGAGGGTAGATTAAGATTGGATATGAGGAAAAAATTCTTTACTGTAAGGGTAGTGACGCACTGGAACAGGTTGCCCAGGGAAGTTGTCAATGCCCCATCCCTGGAGGTGTTCAAGGCCAGGCTGGATGAGGCTTTGAGCAACCTGGTCTAGTGGGAGGTGTCCCTGCCCACGGCAGGGGGGTTGGAACTGGGTGATCTTTAAGGGCACTTCCAACCCGAACCATTCTGTGATTCTGTGAAACTCTGCATGTAAAAACTAGTGTTTCTATAAAATTCTTCGTTTTTTGATAAATTGCCATTCCCCCCGCCCCCCAAATTGAAGATAAGTGTTTTAATGCTTTTATGGCATGTTTTTTTTAACTGATGTATTACTTGGGGTATTGTTGTATTCCTGTGACGAGCTATCAGGGTGAATGGGTTGTTTTATTGAAGACCCACTGAGTATATCATATCTCTTATACCTCTCATATCATAACTCTCCTCTTCTCTCTAGGTCTGGATCAAGAAATAGAGATCGTCGAAGGTGAGCGCACATTTCTCTTATAGTTCCCCCAGATACTTATTTGCATTTCTATCTAGCTACTGAGGTTTTTCCTGGGTCTCACAAATGGAGTTCACTCAGTGCTCCAGTCTCCTTGTTTTGCTCCCTGAAAGAAATGGGAACTACAGCTTGGGCACCACAGTGGTGCTGTGCAAATTAACGTCACCTGCTGGGCTAGAAAGCAGATGCTGGCTCGCTCAGTCAGGACAGAGTGTGCTGTGTGCTCCCCAGTACGAGTCTAAGAATGTACTCGATGCCTTTTTCAATAAATACCTAATATACTTTCATAGTTTCAATGTCTGACAGATATTTGTTACATATATAATACCTCAGATGTAAAAATACAGAGATTCAAGATTAAAGCCCCCCACATCTCTGTGAAGAGCTTGCCTTGGAGGTATGACACCCTTCTCTCGGTGATCATCTACCTGGAGATCTTCTGCTGCTTTCCCTATACATTGGCATCCTTTATTTTCTTTTTAGAGCAGATTGAAACAAAGCTGCTTCTAAAGTGCAGTGCTTTCACAAGGGAGATTCTCCTTTGGCTGACTGCCATAGGGGCTATGGTAATTTCATATGCCACTTCCTTTGGCCTCTCTTCTCCTTGCACAGGCCTCACTTTGAGCGAGGCATGGTTTGTAAGCTCTGCTCCAGGCATTGGCACATGCTTACATTAATGGTGGGAGCTTTTTATATAAGCTTCCCAGCAACTGAGACCTACCCATTGGCATTTTGTTGATAGCATGAGGCCCAGGAGGGAGATGCCCATTGTGTGGGTGATCAGCCTTCTGTGCTGGGGGGGGTGAGTGCTGATGCTCTGGATATTTGTTACTTGGGAATGTCTGAGAGATAGGTTGAGGTGTGCAGATCCGATGTATTGGCCCATCTCCTGAGTCTGAGGCAATCTGTGTCCTCTTCAGATCACGGTCTCGGGATAGGAGGCGGAGACGCTCGAGATCGGCTTCCCGTGAACGGCGGAAGTCTCGCTCCCGGTCCCGAGACCGACACAGACGCCACCGGAGCCGTTCCCGCAGCCACAGCAGAGGTCACCGACGGGGATCCAGAGACAGGAGTTCAAAACACAAGTATGTATTCCTGACACAAGTGCTTCTGGAAAGGGGAGTCCTTGGCATCACAGTGAGCCTCCCCAGTCCCTTAGAGAAGCAGGAGTACGACTGGTTTCTCAAGTTAGCAGCTGCAGTGTCCTCTACCAGCTCCGGGGCCAAAGCAGGGTTTCCCAGTGGCCGTTTGTAGATGGCCTCCTGTGAGAGCAGTAGGGCAGTAACTGTATAGCAAGATACCAACTTGAGAGAAGTCTAGGAGGTAGAACTGGCTCTCTGATTTGCAGTGCTGAGCCTTGAGAAGTTGCTGGTTTTCTTGTATAAGCAGCAGTACAAAGGCCTGCTTGAGCTAACTGAGCCTCCCCAGGCCCGTACAAGCCAAGGAACTGAGGGGCAGTTTTGACATTACATTCCTGTGGTTATCTTTTGCTTCCCAGCTTCTTTCTCTCAGTGCTGGCATGGGGAAAGAAGCATATGGTTTGGGACCTGGGGGAAGTTTTCTGTTAGAAGGCTGCTCCAGAGAGAGAGAGACAGTTCTTTAGGAATCTGCACTGGAGGGAGGGGAAAAGGAAGCCAGGAGGAGGAGTGTACCATCTTCCTGTTGTTGAGGAGAAGTGCAATAGTCCGAAGAAGGGCTTTAAGTCTCTTCTGAAACTTGGCAAAACACCCGCTGTGTTGGAGGAAGGATGAGGCAAGGAGTAGGAGTATTAGAAAAATTGAAAGGAATCATTGTGTTTCCTTACAGCCCTTCTAAGCCCAGGAGCAAGGCTATCACCAGGTGCTTGCTGAAGTTAGATCTGGCTTTTTTTAAATACTCCTAATTAATAGGGGAGTGTTTTAGCACTGTCTCACCTGATTAGGCACAACCACTCAAGTACAGTTCTAGAAACAAACCTACTGCTGTGTGTCTTGTGTCCCTTTAGCCAAGGGGTAAGAACAGGTTTTAAAGATACCGGATGAAGGGGAGGGAAATAATGGTCTGAAAAAATAAGTCTGTTAATAATTGAGGGGGGTGTGTAAATACTGTTGATTCTCCAATGGCTGAGATACTAAAGTCCTTTTTTAAATCTGTCTTGAACATGAAAAATAAAGAAAAGAAGTTTGGACAATTAGGAAGTGAGGAAGACCCTGTAATAACTATTACTAAAGAGCAGGTAAGGGATTACTTCGAAAACCTTGAACACATTGAAATCAGCCCATCGAGATTGTAGGGGGATTGGCTAGCTGGCAGATTTTCACAAAATTACTGAAAACTGGGGAGAGGCCAGGATCAGTTTAAGAAAATAAACAAAAACAAGAGAACAAATGGAAAAAACCCTGTTCTCTGAAAGAGCGTAGCTTCTGTTTTCACCTTGAGAATTAATGAAACCTGCATTCAGGTTCTGCTGGTCCGAGATCTCGCTTCTAGAAAGAAACGGAGAGCCTGTCACAGGATGTGGAGATCTCAGGGCAGGAGGACTACAGGCAGCAGGCATTGTTGTGGCAACAGGAAAAGAGTTAACCTTACCAGACAGACTCCTGTTGTCTTCTGGTTAAATGACATAATTTAATGAAAATTAAATTAAATGGCTTGTGTGATGCAGAAGGCTGTAAGGTTTTAATATATCAATTGTGCAGTATTTCCAAACCTTACAGTCAACCTGAATGAAAGCTGGAACCTCTAAGGTACCTGCCAGGCCCCCCTCTTGTGACTGTAAATAAAAACCTGCTGCATACTGAGTCCCGCAGTAAAATGTGCGGGCTCTGAAAGCCTCTGCCTGGTTCTGAAGGGGTACGGGCCGCTAGAGCTCGTTTGGGATCAGCACCTTTTGAAGGCTGCTGGCATGAATTGTACAGGAAAACAGCCTTTTTTTTTTTGGACCTAACATGAAGCCCTCTGCTTAATTCTGTGTGGGCCGATACAGTGAAGCACTGCTGAAAATCTGTAGCTGTCATCCGGGCAGGCTGTGAAAAGATTTCCCTGTGTTATGGGCTGTGAATATAAATCTGTATCATCCTGACTTTGAACACAGGATGCTGCCAAGGACAATGCTTGTCAGGATGCAAAGTAGAAAAAGCGCACAACAAGAGCAAGCATTTGAGTCCAGAGAATAGAGTTGTCATTTAAAGCAGTTGAGCAGAAAGCCACTAGCTTAGAGCATAATGGGAAAAAAAACACTCCGGAAGACACAAACAGAGCTGAGTGATAGACAAGGAAGAAATTGCAGGCACTTTAGTATGGCCCAGTAAACTAATAAGGGGCCCAGGGAAGACTTCAAGAGAGCCCCTGTGGCAGGAGCTTGAAAGGATGACTCTGAGGAGGGAGTAACAAAGGCTGCGCTCTGCACTCGGTGCTGCAAAACTGGCATTCTCCTGTGTAAAGCTCGGAGAGGGCCCAGGGTTGCTGTCTTGGGGGACACCGCTCCTGACATCGCAGTACCTAGGCACGTTGCTGTAAGAAACTTGCGTTATGCCACAGCCCTGTTAGGGACAGATGATGTCATTTTTGTGCATATTTGAAAATTGCTTTAGTTGTGAAGCTTATAGCGATGGTTTGCTTTGTACTCCAGATCTTCTAGAGATCGATCTTCAAGAGAAAAGTCACGAGACAGAGAGAGAAAAGAGAAGAGCTCTTCTGAGAGGCGGCACGAGAGCACAAATGGCAAATCTCGTTCCAAGAGATCAGAAGAGAGAGAAGCTGGCGAGATCTGAACTCAGACGATCTGTGTTGCACTGTAAATAGTCTGATAAACATTCTACACAAAGCCTAAATTTCCCATTTATATTTACTGAATACAACTCATCTTTTGTAGTTTGGAATTTTTATTGTTTGGCAGATAGCTGTGAGTTTGTAGAGACACAGAGTTACGTACTCTTTAACAGGATTTTGTTTTAGTAGAGTAATAAATAAATCTGGACGGATCGTTTTTCCAATTCAGGCCAGTGGTTGGCATGCCGTGTTTGTCCTGACACAGCGAATGCGGCGGTCAGGGGCAGGGCTGTGGTCGGAGACCTGAGCTGCCGTGATGTTTGTTACACTTCGTCCCTTTCCAAAAAGATAAACCTGACCCTTTGTGAGCACACCAGTAGCACTGGTTCTCAATTAATTAATTTTTTTCCTTCTCTTTGTGTATGTTAAAAGAAATTCGGAAGTGGATTGGATTTTTTTTTTAACTTTTAGCGCTTAGCCACCTCATTTTTACGTCTCCAGCGTTTGAGAGTTGCCTCACTATTCCAACTAAGCCAAGACGGACAAAATTTGGCCCCGATCTACCTATTTTAAAAGCTTCTCAGCTTTGTGAGGATGACCAAATTGGCTGGAGCGCATTTCTAAGATGGGCTCAAGTCTGGTTTTAGTACCTTTACAGATCAGATACCGGGTGTCAGTAAACAAAACGGTGGAAAATCTGGACTGGTTTTTCTGTAGAGGAGTACAGCTACAGCTACTCTGCCTATTTACTGTGCACTCCAGAGTCGGAGCTTCCTCAGTGAAGTTTTCTGACTTGCAA
>VWZL01001458.1:719034-742936 GCA_013396915.1 Stercorarius parasiticus | reverse complement strand
GGTCGCCCCCGCGGGTGCGGCCTCCCGGCGCGCCCCGGAATCCCGGGCTGGTCTGCGGGTCTCTGCGCTGGCCTGCCCGGCTGGGGAGTAACACTGCTCGTACGTGGAAGGCTGGGGCTGCTCAGGGCTCCATGCTGCACCTGTCCCCGGGACCGGAGAGGTTTGCTGTCCGCATTCGGCAGCCCAAGAAGTTGCCCCAAAAAAAACATATCAAGAAGCCTGGGAAGGAATTTAATCCCTTTGGTAAAAGCCTGGGACTCTGCCGAGGTAGCTTGTTGCTTTGATCCTCCGTTTGATCTGAGCTAGTTTGTCTCGTGTGGTTGGCAGGCTGCGTAGGAGTCCTGGGGAGACGCTTATGTAGCACTTGCAAATGTGGGTCTGTATTTCAGTCGAACAGAAACACGAGAAGCCCCTCGCCTCTGCAGAGCTCATCACACAGCCTTCAACATTGTTTCTGGAGAGGTTTCAATTCAGGTTTCTCTTTTCCTCAGCAGGCCGCAAGCCTACTCTGCAGGCATGAATTAGAGCATTTCTTGCAGAAAGAAAAATGCTTTAATGCGTTCAATTGTGATCTTGTTTCTACCCTTTTTTTGTTATTTTGGAAAGCAAAAACTTCTTATGTGACTGCTGGGAGTCACAGGCTTCAACCAGAGGGATCGGCTGCCCTGCAGGGAGGGACAGCTCGGTATGACTGGAGACAGCCCTCCCACATGGTGGGGCAGAACTGGGCCCTGTTCAAGGGTCTGTCTGCCTGTGGAGGCTGGAAGCCGAGGGGCTCCATGAGGTATTGGCTGTGTGGGTGGAACGGCCTGTGAGTGATCTTTCCTCTGTGTGTGTGTGTGTGTGTCTAAGAGGGGAAAAGGAAAATTCCATTTTGGGGGGAGGGAGAAAGGAGGTTTTTCTTGGAGACAGCTGACAAGCATAGCAGCGGCTGGAGGACGGCCGTTGTTTCATGCTGCCATAAACCTCACTAGGCTGCGCAGGAAGGTCCTCGTGGGCAGCACGGACTTTGCGACCTGTGGAACAAGTGCTCCGCTTAAAAAATGTACTATCTTTTTAATAAATCTACGTGAAATGACCACAGCCTCTTCTAGAAGGTTTTCATGCCCTGAGATTTCCCCGAAGTGTCCCTGTTGTTTTCAATGTCTGGTGGTGTGGAGAAGTTGCCCTGCCTCTGACGCAAACAGGGGAGCCCTGTGGGTGAGGTGGGGATGTCTCTGATGTGAGAGATTCAAACCACTTGCTAACTACTGCTCCTGTTGGTGAGGGCGACTGGCTGGGATCCAGCGAAACTGTAAGGTCTGGGATGATAAATGGCATGGGTTTCTGCTGCTTGGTTGTTATTACTGGCCTAACCTATAATCAGTTCCACACAGCTTTAATGATGGTCTTCACCTAAGAGAGTTTCGCTCTTCCCATCACTCTCTTGGAAAAAGTACTGGATCGTCTTTTGCTCTTCACTAAACAGATCGAGTTTTTCTACTTGAACCCCTGACTGTAGTGAAAACTGCCCTGGAAAAAGAGGCCTTTTCTCCTACAAGTGACAGATGTGTCACATTCTAAGGTGACACTTGGTTGTGCTCTGGAGGAGTTTCTAATTCACTTGCCATGAATGCTCTATGGCACATGTTGTGTCTGTACTGTAGGGTTAAAGTGTCATTCAAGAAGAACCCGGTGTTTTGAAGAGGCCTGCGTTAACAGAGGCAAAACAGCAAGCGTGAGGGGAGGGGAAAGGACAGCTGTAGCAGCAGAATGTGGGTGTTTCTCTGAGCCGAGTGCCTGTGTTGTCTTTGGTGTGGTCTGTGTCACAAAACGTGTCCTTGCAAAGGCTGCAGGGACACGAGCAGGAGCAGAGGTACCCCGGCATCAGATGGGATGGTCTCGTCGCAGCCAGCCCTTGGCTGCGACTTTATATCAACAAAGAGTTATGAGCTGCAGATGATCCAGCAAAAGCGTAAGCTTGTGTACGCAGTGCAGTCTGAGTGTATTTGGAGAGGAAAATCTCCTCATTTAGGGGAAATCTGATGTGCTATTTGCTTGTGGCTGGACCCTGATGTAAGTGGGACTGCAGAAAACGGAAAAACTGACCTTTTAATGTCTTGATGTTGTACCAGGTGACTGCCCGACAGGTTCACTGCAGTGCCCTGCCCTACATTGGATCAAAACTCAACAGTCTCCTCATGGGAGGTAACCATGAGGGAACGTTGCGTCTTACTCAGAGCAGAATTTGGAAGCTGTTTTGTCGTTATTGATTGCAACTTGGTGCTTCAACAGGTTCTGGCTGACATGAAGGAAAGCTGTAAGGTGCTTAAAACAAAAAAGTACAGAACCAAAACACCCAAATGCTGTGTTTCGGTTCCTAAAATGGGTGGTCAGAATCTGATTTCATTATTCTGTGAAAAATATAAGCATGTCGAACATCAAATCTCAGTTATGACATATTGCTAGCAATTTTCCAGGAGGAAGTGGTGCCTGGTGAGATTACAAATGCTGTGGTTTGGTGTTTTAGGGGTGGAAAATGAGTTAAACCTTCCATCACACTGATACTTGAAAGGTTCCTGTCACCAGCCTTGTACATCTGACTGTGTGAGGTTCTTTCTGCTTGTCAGGCAGTTCTATCTGACTGCTAATGATAGTTTGTCTCTTGGATTTGGCTGTGGCTTGGCGCTCACCGCTTGCTGCACAAGTTTCGCTGGTTTGCTTCAGATCAGATCTGTGAATCCGTGCTATCACTTTGGGAGAGGAGGAAAGTCAGTGCCCCATGAAGGTGAGTAAAGCTGAGGACTCTGTCCTGAATGCAGCGTTGCTGCTGTGGGACAGGAAAGGGTATTCATTCCTCCTTGGCTCTGATGAGGGACTGCTCCTAGCTCATCCCGTTGCTGGGGGTAAGTAGGCTTTAAAGCTCGAGGAGCGATGGAAGTGCGTGCACCAGCAAACGAAATTGTATAAGATGCAGATCCTGGCGGCACTGCAGCGCTCTGTGGGCTCAGTTCGGGTCTGGTGCGTGCGCTCTCTAATTATTTCCTTTTCTATGAAGTCTTTCTCCCATGTTTCCTCATGGTGAGAGGCCTCCCATCCCCAAGCAGAAAGCCAGTGCTCGCTACGAGACCTGGTTTGTGCAGCCTGTGGTAATAATGCAGCAGCACAGGATCCTGTCGCCGCCTGTTTCCTTGCAAGATGCCTGGGTGCATTAAACTTCCCAGTGAATTATTTTGTGTCCTCTCTCAGCAGGAGACAAAATGCTGGCTTCTAGAGGACAGTAAAATCATCTGAAACGCACACTATCATTTTCTGCTTGTCTTCAATTAAACTGATTACCAGACTTCTTTGTTGTTCGGCGTTCAGACCGTTTCACATGTTGCCAGCATGTACTTTGGCAACTGCGGGCAATGGGATTTCCTGCATTGTTTGAGTCTTTGCCATTGACCTTTGTGGTCCTTGTTCTGGCACTGCCTCTGTTCTGGCAGGGGTGCAAAGGGCATTATTCAAACCCTGAAAGAAAAGAGAAAGAATTGCTTTAAAGGCATTGAGGACTCTTTGTAATTGGTGGCTCCTAGGGTCATTGCTGCAAAAGAAGGGGAATTGCTGGGGCTGTCAGGATAATTACCACTTTTTTTTATTGTTCTCATCCCGGTCTAGATGACAGTGGTGTCATTTAAAGTGAGTCATAAAAATACGCCTTCCATACAGCATTAAGATGGTGGCCCTTTTGGACTGAGGCGGGGAGAAGCCTGGTTTTGGTTCTTCTCGGGAAGTCTCGTAGGTGCTGGAAGTGCTTGGCTGTGCCCTGGAGGTTTCCTGGCTCTGCACTGGGGACTGCGGAGGGCTCTGTTGAGGATGCTCGTGGGGTTGTACTGGAGCCATGTCGCAGCCTGTGCTGTGGACGCTGGTTACTGCAGCGTTCGAGAAGATCCACCTCTCCCTGCGGCTGGAGACGGGCATGCCGGAGACACACGAGCCATCTGCCTTGTTGCAAGGGAGGCTGCATAACCCATTCCTGCTGCCGTCCCCCTTTGCTGCGGCGACAGTTGCTCCACTCCCGTGAACCATTTGCTCAGCCGGTGCCTGGAGCCTTGTACCTTCAACCTGCTGAAGGTTGGGTGCTCAGCCGGCTCCAGTAACGGAGCAGTGCTCGGCTCGCCAGCGTGATGGCCGGGTCGGGGGGGGAAGGCTGAGTGCACGGCTCTTTCTTGTCTTCCCCTTTCCATCTGGAGCCTTTCTACCCTTGTCAGGTGCCTGCGGTTTGTCTGGAGAGAGACCTCGTGGAGGTCTCCTGGAAACGGCCTCGTGGAGGTGTCTCTGGTGTTGCTGGTAGACTGATGTGAAGGGCAAATGAGGCCTTTTGGAGTTAGATCTTTGGAATAAGATACAACTTCTACATTATTGATTTAATCACATTTGCATGGTATTGTGCAGCTCAAATTAAATTGTCCGGAGCGAGATCTTGTACTCGATGTGCTGTTGTAGAGTATATGCCGGAGTGCTGGGGTTGGAGTAAGAGCTTCATAACTCCAGCCTTATAAGTCCAGCAGGCGCTGAAGTTAACTAGGGGGTTGACAGCAGTGTGCCTGGCTGTCCTGCTCACCCCATGTGCTCAACCCCTGCCTTGCTGTAGGTCTGTCCCCTCTGTGACTTGTACCCCAAAGAGAAGAAGCCTCTGCAGCTCTTCCTGCGGTGGGACAAGGACAACCCAGGGAGGTGAGACCCCCAGTTGAGCCGCAGCTGCCTGAAGGAGCCTGGCCTCCCAAGGGTGACTCTCATCTTGTGTTTCTTTGAACCTGTAAATGAACTTGGGCATGAAACCCGAGACGTAGCAAGCCCTGTTGTCGTCGGAGTTGAAAGCCCAGGCTCGCTGCGTTGTGTGCTGGTGCTGAGTTTAAGCTATTTTCTGCTGGGGAAGTAAATTGCTCCAGCGGACAATCCAGGCACGTGACTGCCGGGGCACGGTCATGGAAAATTGGCTCAGTTGTCATGTTTATTTGCTCTGATATAGCTTTTTATGACACTGTCATGCAGCTTTTTCCAAGGCTACTGGAATGTGTTATTCTTTATTTCTTCCCTTCTGCTATTTTTTTAAAGAAGCACTATCAGAGAAACTATATATAACATTAACTTTTTGTTGTGGGTAATGAGTTACAGGCTTCTGTAACTGACGAGGGCTTTTTCTTTTTTTCCCTTTTTACAACAAATTAGCACAAATCCCCTCTGTTATTGTAGCTGTAGCTCAAGATTGTGATTTATAGCAGTTGTTAGCTCTTCTTCCATCCTGCTGAAGATGAATTTGCCTGATTTTAGTCTCAACTTGTGCTGTCTTTTTTCTCTGGGGAGGGGAGTAATCACTCTCTTGCCTTCTGTAGGGCTGGGTTGCTAAATTTACCAAGTGGTTTCTCATCTGAGAAGGTATAGAATGACTTTGGTTTGTTCCTGTACAGAATATGCTGGTGTTTATTTCTCTCTCGCCCTCCTGGCCGAGCTCAAGTGCTCATTACAGTAGGGAACAGCCTTATGTTGGGATATAAAGGTCATGAGTGTTTCCTTTCACCTCTCCATCCAGGAGTCAGACTGACATACCTGAGAGGTGGCAAGACATCTATGCAGCAAAAAAGAAGCTTTTGGTGTGTTTTTTTGCAAGGGAAACCTACAGCCTAGTCAGTCCATTCAGTGTAGATCCTGTAGCCGCCTTTATCTGTGTCTAGCAGAGCTGATTTCCTCCTCTGAAGAAGAAATAGTGCTATTCCTGCATCCCAGGGTCTCTCCCCGGTGCTCCATGTGGGAGACCTCCGGTACCAACGGCGCATTGTATCCAGCTGTGTGACAATACACGGATTTGCTCATCTCCCATTAAACATTTCCAGTGTAAATATCAGGTAGTAACAGAATATTTTGTCATTTTTTATGTACTCCAAAATCTATTTTAACTGCTTTTTCCATTGTTGCAGGTGAAAGGGGAGAAGGGTGTCTGAATACTGATGAATGAGCTGCGATGGATAACAAAGACTCGGAAGCTGAGATCCACCCACTGAAGACTGAGGATGTAAAAGCTCAAGAGAACCATGAAAACTCTGTGGAGAGAAGAATTGTCAGCAAGCAGTCATCGCGACTGTCTCGGCTGTCCCGGTGGCGCACTGCCGCCTTCTTCATCTCGTTATTTCTGTGTCTGATAATTGTGTTTGCTTTCTCCTTTATCATTCCTTGCCCAGAGAGGCCCGTTTCAGAAAGAACGTGGTTCCAAAACTACGACAATGCAGGTGAGCTTGCTGTAGCAGAACAAATACTTACCAACAGTCCTTTTCCTTTATGTGCTTTCCTTTATGTGTTCCCTTATCCCTTATGTAAAAAATTATTCCTAATTTGAATTGTGGACCTCTACCTAAGTGCGATCTGGAGCCAGGCTTGCAGGGATGCTGCCCTTGGGAGCGAGAGCTGTGAATACCTGACCTGGATAAGCAGTGGCCTGTCATAATTGGAGTGGCCTTCCAGGAGGTGTTTACAGGAACTAATGGAGAAATTAGATGCTGCTCTAAAGCACTAACAAGGTAGCATGCTGGCTTCATTTGGGGAAAAAAAAAAAAAGAACAAGGAGGGGTATCTGGGAGTAAATCTTTGTTGAAGTTTGAACTGTAAAATGTTCCCTTGAAGTCTGAGCTGAGGTTTGGGGACAATGAGGCATTCTCCCTCTGTTAACTTTTCTCTCTCCCTCTGCTGACTTTTCTCCGTGGCTCACAGGAAAGGGAGAAGAGGAATTGCATCTTGTTGTTTTGTGTTTTTTTATAAATTGCACAAATGTATAGTTGCTTTAGTCAGCTTTTTAGCCTGGGTACTGCTCCCCGGTGGCTCAGCATTTGCTTCTATGAAAGCTTTTCTTTATTCTCCTGGGCAGTGGGTGTGTGCTGGTTGTGCTATAAATGCTGAGATAGTGCTCACCAATGGGGACGGAGCTTTGTGTGTTAGTGCAGAAATCCCAGGTTCTGCTACTCGTCCCTGAAGAAGGCTGCTTTTAGCTGAGAGTGAGAAACATGGAATCTCTGGGGCTGAGTTTTGTGGGTTTTGTTTGTTGGTGGTTTGGTTTTTTTTTATGTTTCGGGAATAGCAAGCTCACACCAAGACCAAAGTTTGTTCTTTGTTCAACATAGTTCATATTCTGGCTGCTTGGCTTTAAAAATAAAGACAAATCCTCTGGGGGATAGCAAATTTAAAAAATCCTTTGGCACTAACTTCCAGTCCTCGGTACTCATGTAGATGGCTTTTTTTAATACAAAAGCCAATTTGTCCTGAAGTTACAGTGTCCGAGAGAGAGGCAGTGAGTAGGTCTCTAGGAATTTGTGTTTTGCTCCAGCTAGCTCTGCTGCTGGTTGAGGCAATCCTCACCAGTGCCTGCCTTGTCATCTCTTCTGCAGTGGCCTTCCCGTTTCTCGCTATTGAAGACGTGAATGAAGACAAAGTGCAAGATGTTGTCTTCGCTTTCAAAGCTAGCAACGGCAGCGGCAGCTTCAACAGATCCTGTTTGGATGAAGGTAGCTGATTCAGAAAGAGAAAACCTTGTAGTAAAAGGGCTGTTATTTCTCTTTTAGTTCTAATTAGCAAGGGTGTGGTGGGTCTGGGAGAGACAACCAAGTTAACTGGGTGGGGAGAGGAACTGGGTGAGTCCCAGCTCTGGGGTGGTGCGGAGCGGCAAAGGCAGGTGTAAGTAGCGGTCCCTCTGTTATCTCTTTTCTTCAGGTCTGCCTTCTCCATGTGCCTTCGTCACTGCCGTGTCTGGCACGAATGGCAGGGTGCTCTGGGAGAGGCCTGCTGCTGAGGAGGTGGAGTGGATGGAGTGTGGCATCGAGCAGCTCGGTGGGGCTGGGGCCCCGGGTTGCCTGGTGGTGGGGAAGCCCGTGTCTCTTACGGCGGTTGACCTGCGGACTGGTGAGTGGGGAGCACAGCACTGCTGCCATACAGGGGACAATGCTACTCGCTTTCCTCACCTGGTGACCTTCAGACCTCGGAAGCTGGGCACGTCAGTGTGACATGACTTGCTGGTACATGAACAGTGGTCACAGGGTATTTATTATCTTGAAAACTTTGCCAGAGCCATTCGCTGGGTCGTTGAGAAGCCTCTGTTCTCTCAGCCTGTCTGTTCCAAAGGCTGGGCTCTGGTGTGGTGGTTTGTGCGAGCCACTGTGTTAGAAGAACAACTTTTCAACAGCTTTTGAAACCGGAGAAGCAGTGACTAGCTGTGAATGTTACTTTATATTTCTCAGTTGGACACAAACCCGCAATGTTTCTCAGTCATTTGTGTGTGAGTGCTGGGAGTGCCTGCAGTGGCAAGAGGAGCGGGAGTTTTAGGCATTTATGATTTTAAAGTCATTAAGGAGAGCACTTAGGATAAGTACTCACCAGTTTCAGTAGCCCAGGATTTTGCCTGGTTCCTCTGGAAAACTGCCTTCATTTCAGAACCTAGGGATGGAGAAATTCATCATCATCTTGCCTAACGTGGGGTGAGATTAAGGACTGCCTGTACCTCTCTAGGACCATCTATTGCACTCTGAACCTTCCTTGCTGATGAAGCCTGAAATACATTCCCATTTTGGGGGTCACTGTTTCAAAGGTTCTAAACAATGCATGTTCTCCCTTGGAAACATGCCTAGGCTCTCATCCTCTATATCTAGTACTGAACCCCTCACACCCTATTTTCCAGAAACTGGGAGAGAGAAATAGCAAGAAGTATAGCTCTAAGGAATCTGAGAAAAATCTAGTGTAATTTTTGATTTCCAGTGTAGATGGAAATGTAGACACACACAGAGCTGGAACGCTTCTGTACCAACTGAGATACCTTAACACCGTTTCCTCATCAATAGGCTTTAGCACAGGATATTTATAGACTATTAATGAAGTACTTGCCTTTAGGTCAAAGTGTAGAAAAGTGGCTGCTGAGCCAAAGGCATGTAACTAAAGACAGCCATAAAGAAATGGCACAAGCATGGAGAGAAGAAACCAGGCTAAGCCACAGGTCACAGCAACGATACGGTACGGAAACATTCCATTGATAAAATAAGATCAAGGGATGAAAAATTGCTTCAGGTAGAGAAGTGAGTAACCCAGAAGTTGACATATTTGATACCTTTTTGTGATTAAGTAGGTTAAAAGGGGTTTCTTAGTGTAGTTGACTGTTACTGGGGGTTAGGAGGGTAGATCAGAATAAAATGTATTTAAATAGGCCACATGTATTTAAAGTGGCAAAGTCTGACTTACATCACATTGTGCTAAAAACAGTAGTCAGAACAATCTTTAGCTGTTAATGATTCATGGTGGTGGAGGATTGGTGAGATTCCAGGGCTCTGGGGCTGCCTGGCCTCTGCCTGTAGGAAGATTGAAGAAGAGATAGGCAGATTATCTTCTGAAAGTGTCTGATGTGGTTTTGATCTTTAAATGCTGATAAAGTTAGTGCTTTTCTATCAATTTGAGTTGTGTTAAATCTTGCTTTCTTCATTGCCAGAATAAGTGACCTGAGCAAACAAGAAGGAAAGTGTAGGATTGCGTGCTTCTGTTTGTGTGGGACATCTGACATTCCTGCATGTTTATTTTACAAGCAAACTGGGACACAAGAGCTTAAGATTAGCTGTTCCAGGTCAAAGCAAAAGTCTGTGTAGCTTCGTATTCCATCTCTGCCAGGGCCAGAAGCTGAGTCTGAGGGAAGAGGAAAAGAGTAAGTGTTTCGTTACACCTTTTCTCTTCGCCTTATCCTCCAGCAGCCTGCGTTCAGAGCCCTGTGAGCAGTTCTGGCCTCCTAAGGGATATGGCAGAAAGGGGATCACAATGATCAGATGTATGAAATTGCTTCTGTGCAAGAAATCACTAAATAAACCAGAAGTCCAGCCTGGAGAATGTGCGACAGGGAGAAATGAGTCTATAAAATTATGAGTGATAAGTGGAAGTACAGGGAACGATGGTTTTCTGTCGCAGTTCCTCATTGCTCCATGGTTCTTTTTGTCAAGTGGTAGGTTCAGAAAAAGCAAAAGGGAATAATTCTTCACACCTACCATACGGTGGATGACAGGAGCTTATAAGTGTTTAGTAAACAAGTGGGAAAAGGCATGGGAGAGGGGTCTAACACTGCTGGGTAGGAAAAACCTGCCTTTGTCTCAGATAGCTTGTGAGCTGCAGAGCAGGAGAGCAGTCTCTGCATGTGTGTCTGTCTGGACCTCATCCAGCCTGAAGCCGGCAATCCTGCTTCATGTCCTCTGCGGCTGCTTGAAGCGAGAGCTGAACTCTAGTCATCTAAATTCTAATTTTATTATTTCTTCCAGACCAAACAAAACCCCCAACCCTTTCCCCCAGGTTAGATTTGCTGTCCAGGCACTTGTCTAATTTCCATCCTGGCTTCTGTTTCTGTTCTTCTGCTGTGACCGTGGGCTCCGAGGAGGCGCCGTAGCTCTAGACCTTGGACAGGATGGTCCCATCTCCTGCTGATGGAGCAGGATGGGACTGGATTCACAGTTTGTGCTGTTTGGGGGTTGTGTTAGAGCATGAAAGCTCTAGTCCTTTGTGCTGAATCCATCTCACTGTTACCTGTCTCTATTAAGTCAGACTGCTCTTTCAAGAGAGTAAGATGCTTCCTCCAAAACTATATCCCCTGTCTAACTGGCAAAGAATGGAGCCTTTTATATTGAAATGCGAATTTCATCAGCCCGGTCTTACTGTTGTAGCTTTGGACTGTGCTGAAGCCAGGATATAGTTATTTAAAACTTAAGTTCTCTCCTTCCTCTGCCTGCTTGTTTTTTTGGGGAGGGTAAAATTCTTTGCTTTCCCATGATTTCCTAAGGACAGTCTTTACTTCGTATCTGTTGTCATAGTAACAAATCCAAGTATTTTTTGCAGTGTTTCAGTGAAAGCTTTGGGAGGAATCCTACTGGAAATACAGCCTGCCTTAAATTATTGCAGACAGCAGTCAGGTAGAAATTCCTTGGCCTTCAGTACAACTGCCTTCCTGACAAAGAACAGATGATTATTTTGCATTCCTGAAATGATAATTGCTGTCTGTGATACTGTTTAAAGGGAAGGGTAAGCATTTCCCCTCTGAGCACCTAGTTAGTCACGTAAGTCTGCCTTAAAAAGAACCTCCCCTAGCAGTCTCCCCCCCCCAGCCAAATTCCACTGGAAATTCCACTGGACAGTGACTGGGAAGTGGCCAGCAGCCCTGGGCAGAGCTTATAGAGTGGAGCCACTCAACCGGCCTGGAGCTGATGAAGAGAAACCCACCCCACACACATACTGTTTTTTTAAAAACCAAAGCTTTCCTACCTCTATTTACAAACAAGTTTGAAAGTGCTGTGCGTGCGCTTCAAACAAGGGAGAGGTGGGATGCGAACCGAGTTGCGGCTGGTCTCATCAGTGCAGAACATCTGCAGGAGGCAAGTTGCAGCAAAAAAGGGGTTTTTTTCGGGAGTCACTGCGACTCTGTGGCCAGAATTTGGCTGCTTTATGGTCTTAAAACGTCTGCGCTGGTTTAAGTACAGAGCAGCAAGGTTTTAGGTCACAAAAAAAGGATTCTCCGTGCCATGAACATGCTGTGAAGCTGCTTAACCTACAGCATGAGAAAAACAAGCTGCTCTGTGCCCTGGAAGTTTGGGTGCATTTGTGCAGACAGCTAGAGTTACTTTCCAATACAAGTTGAAACTGGGGATACTGGGACTCATTTGAAATGCAATGAAGTGCCCCATAATGAGCGTGTGGTGCTGATGGGCTGTAAATGTCTGGCTACTGCCAAGTACTTCGAGGAGCAGAGGCATTAAAAGCCTTTCAACCTAAAGTGCGTTTTAGTGAATGTTTCCCAATATTTAGTGAATATTTCCCAATGTTTTCTAGGGGAGGTTCGGTGGAGACAGTCCAGTGACTTTGGGGCTAATTATACTGTGCTGCCTCCCGTGACAGTGATTCCAGACGTGGATAGTGACGGAGTTCAGGACCTGATAATCTTTATTGCTACAGGAGATAAGGTATGTCACTCTGAAGCGATGATAAACCCCGTGGCCGGACCACAGGGCATGGCAGGAATGTTCTTTATTTCCATCTTGTAGTCAAAGAGGAAGTGTCTCTGCTATCTGTGGGTTTGGGGTAGGTTCTCTCAAAACTGGGGTCTACTCCCAAATCAACACAAACGTTTTATGTTTTTTTAAAAAAAAAAAAAAGAAAAAAACTGGCCAGGAATCCCTCCCCCTTTTTAGTCTGCGCCTCTCACTGCCTGTTCCTGCGCTGTGTGCGGAGGGAGCCCAGGCCAGATGAGCTTGCAGCTTTCTGGGACTTTGCTCAGAGAAGTGGAAGTGAACAAACCCTGACGGGTTTGGCTCTTAGAGCAAAACACAGCTGACAGCCAGGGCTTTCGTACCGCCACTGCCCTTTTCTGATAGCTTTCATCTCTCTGCCTGTGGTCTGCTTTGCACGGCTCTCTTCCTGGCATCACTGCGCTGGTTAATTCTGGCTTGGGTTCATTTAGTGAAATAGCTGCTGTTTCTTAGAGGGGGAAAGTCATGGAGCTAAAACTGTTTTTACACTAAAAATCTGCACCTGTGATTGAGTGGTACAGCATCATCTGCACGCGCAGTCTGTCCTGTTTAAAGCATAGAGAAGTTATGGTTCCGCCCAGGTCTGATGGGAGGGGTGGGAGCCCTGTGTTCTCGTCATACCAGAGCACTTCATAAGCAAATAGGGTTTTGCTGTCCCAGGCATTGTTGCTGCCAGAGTCATTAGAAATCCTATCCTCTCCAACTCCTACGTTTCTCTTCTGTTTTCTTTCCTGCCTGCTTTTGCTATCCCAGTTATCTCAAGACTTTTTTTTTTTTTTTTTTTTTTAATCTTAGGTGGCCAAGAAATGTTTGAGTGTAGTCTCTGTTCTGCAAGACTGCCTTTTGATTTGTTTTCCATTTAACCTCTCTAGCTATCTTGGTATGAAGTCCCTTCTTCCCTCTGGACTTGGCAGGCACTCTGTCAACTTCAGTAAAAGTATGTTCTTTTTTGAGAAATCACGCAAAATGTAGGGAGCTTGAGCGGAGCTCTGCAGCTTGGAAAAAGGCAGTCTCCTCGGAAGGGAGATACAGAACCTAAGTAGATTAGCTTTGTAGCTAACAAGGTGATGAAGTTGAACATCACGTTATACTGCTGTTCCCTGAAATGGCAGAGCTTTGAGCCATCCGTGGGGAAGGGTCTGTGTGCAGGGGGTTTGAGTAGCCACTTATTTCTGAGAGTCTTATTGACCCCTACCTGCTGCAGACTTCAGCACAAATACATCTGGGAAAATATGACGTTTTTCAGGATATATCGCCTGTAGCAGTGCATAGAGGTATTAAGCAATGCAGTGAATAAGGTGGTGTGAATTCTCACTGGCTGCATGAATACCTTTGGCTGTTACTGTCCCGGGGCAGCTGCTGAACCAGTGCTTGGGAGTCAAGGTGAAGCTGATGCACAAGAGCTGGTATGTGTCTCCTCCCAGTGCAGGAGGCTGGGAACAGCTGGTGGATGCATTGCTCTCCCTCTCCAGCTGTGTTCTTCATTCTCCACAGCAAACTCTATCCCTTATTCACCTGCCAGGTTCTCCAGATTCACTTCAAGAGCAGCAGATTTCCTTCTCTTTCCCAGTCTCTCCCTTTCCAGGAAGAGGGAAGGGTTCCTGCCTGACTCAGCATCTCTGATGGATGCTGTTTCTCTCGGTCTGACATTTCTCTTTTCCCTAGTGTGCATTGCTCTCCCCAGGCCACGACTGTTGCCAGACATTTGAATCTAATCCTGATTTTAGCCTTTATTCTCCTGGGTGAAAAGTTTTTAGTGGATTCTGTTACCCCGCAGAAAGAATATAAAGAAATCTGTCAGCTCTTTTATCCCCTTGGACCTGTGTCAGCCTTAGAAGGAGTAGATTAGGGCACTTAAAATATTTAGCAGGGCTACTGTGTGAAGCCAAGTTTCCCCTGTGTCCATATGCTGCTTTGCTTCTGCCTTTAGGTCCCATCCATCGTTGTCACTGCTCAGTAGGCTTGAATTGATCTTCGCCATCCTTAGCAGAGCTGGGGCTTGCTGTTTGGCGGTTTCAGCCTGCAGGGGAGGTGGTTGGCAGAGGCAGTAAAATCTCGGGGCAGGAGATCTCATTTTATTTTATTTTATTTCATTCCCTATGCTGGAAGCGGTTTTCAAACTTGCAAAAGTGTTCACAGCAGAGGGATCATCTTACTCCTGCCCACACCTCCAAAACCAGGGGGAGACTTTTCATCCGAGGCTTTGCTGTTCCCATTCAGCTGCTGTTCAGTACCAGCTGCTCAGAACGTTGAGTTGGAGCAGTAACAATGTGATGCATCTTTAACCTGGTTTGTTTTTTTTTTTTTTAATCCCTTCCCTGTGTAGATTAAGACCTTCCTGCATTCAGGAAAAAATGGCAATCAGATTGGCTCCACTGGAAGCCTGAGCGTGGATGGGAAAGCTCGTTATGTCAGGCTGAATCTGGACTCCCCCTCCTACTTCCTTTTCTATACAGGTACAGTTCTGTTTGTGAATTCAGTCTGATAAAGTGATTATAACTGTGAAATCAGGTTTACTAAACAGTTGTCTGAAAGGGTGCTTTGCATTCTTAAAAGCTATGTCGTGCTTTCACCTAGCGAAAGAGCTATTCAAGGCCAAGAGAAGGGGGGTTTGTTACGTACTGTAGTAATTTTATTTGAAAAGCGCTGAGAATGTAAGGTTTAAGTAGTCATTTATAGCAAATGATTACTGCGGAACACTTGGATTATGAACAGATAAGATGTTAAAAGCATTCAAAAGCAGGCTTGAGTCTCAAAATACCACTACAACTCTATGATGCAAGCCCTAAAAATATAGTTCGTCTGCCAGATCTGGAAAATCGTAGAGTTCAGAGCAAGGGCAGGGTAACTTACCTCCCTTATTCTTGCTTTTTTTCTGTACAGAAAACTCTCTCTATGCGTATACCCTGAAAGATCTCTACAGTGCAGCAACTGGGATGGAAATTAAGCTTCCCAAACTTGAGCAAGATCCTCAGTGGGAGAAGAACATTGACCACCTCACGCACCGCTTATCCCTTCTCAGGTGTGAGACTACGTCTTGCTTGCTGGTGGATCAGAGGGTACCGGTGTTCCTGACAGGGCGGCCTGTTGTGGCTTTGTCCTTCCCTGGCTACTTGCTTTTGGACTAGGAGCACATCCAAAGCTCAGGGAGAGGGCTGGTGTTGGTGGTCTGGTGAGGGTTTCACAGGAAAGAAGGGAAAGCGGGCTGGGGTTTCCTGTTGGCATTTACCGTGCAGCGAAAAAAACCCAAACCCCACAATAAAACCATCCACAGTCTAGAAAAGTGTAATCGTTCCTCTGTCCTTGTTCAGCTCTGGAGACATTCGTTACCTGGCAAAAATTCCTGGGCAGTCACGGGAGAACATCTTGGTTGTAAACTCAGAGATGGCTACGCTGATCAATGCACAAAATCTTCAGACTTTGTGGACCCTCAATGTGTCCCATGTTGTGAGGTAATGTCACCGACGTGGGTTGGATGAGGCATTTCCAGGCTCCCAACAGCAGCAGTGTCCTGGCAGATGCTGTTTTTGTTAATCATTTGAAACATAAAAGCCTGCTCTGTGGTTGTATCTGGATCATGCTCATTGTATTATGTGTCCTCTGCTGGCAAATGCCGGGAGCCACTTCAAAATGGAGGAGCCCAAAGCTTTGTTTCTGTGCCTGCGATATGGCTGTCTTAAGCCTGGGCTCGGAGCTGGGAGTGGTACCAGGCTAAAATAACACAGCAGTCAGGTCTCTTACTGGGGGAGTTACTGGGAGGACAGAGGCTTCTCTGAAAGAACAAGGTATGCCTAAGCCATCAGGGTGTGTTATGATCTGTCCATTCTCTTTCTCTCCCTTAGTGAGCCGCTGCTTGGTTACTACAAACCTGATGTTCTTGGCATTGTCCTTGAGAGTGAAATTGGACCCAACAGAAAGAAGGTTTGAACACTCTTCCTTTTAACTTCCCTTTTCTCTGCATGTCTCGGCTCAAACAGGCATTGAGTCAAGGGCAGCTGGTGGGATGTGTTCCCTCTGGCTGATTTTAGGAAGCTTTAGGCCAGGAAAGGATCTCTTTCAACAGGTTATTGAAGCCAGCTCAGGCACTTTAATTCTCTTCTCAGCAAGAGGCTTCAGTGACAGAGCTTTGAACCCCTTGAAATAGCTGCAAAACTTGTGACTTTAATGTGGCCCGCCCAAGGTCTCACAGCTCTGTGACGCTCAGCTTCAAGTATTTCCTCATCTTCCCATGTGTCAGATACTTGTTCCTGTAGACAGTGTCGGGTAGAGGCAGCGGACTTGACTTCTCTCTCATGCCTTGTTAGAGCTCTTTGGTATGAGTTCCTTTCCTTTCTTCCCCGCTAGGTTATGATCGTTGAGAGCGGGTCTGGAGCAGTCCAGTGGGACCTGAAGCTGAACTCACGAGCAGAGAGCCCTGGGCCAGCCACGCTTTCTACTGCTGATCACCGCTCCGCCTTCCTCATCTGGGGTGAATACCAGGCAGCAGGAAACGAAACGGTGAGCAGCGCTGCTGAATGGTTGCTGTTCTCCAGACTTTGGGCCAGAATTGGGTGGAGCTACCCCCTTTTCCCCGACGTTCATATTTGCATCTGTCTGTGCCGCAGCCTCCTGCACTGAGTGTGGGGTCACTGAAGGCAGAAGCAGGCAGACCTCTGCATGCGATCTGCATCCTCACGATGTCCATAGCAATGTCCCCGCTAGCAGCTGGTGGTGGCACCAAGAGCTTTTGTCATCCTCAGCCTGGCTAAGTAGAGAAAAGAAACTTGAGTGGCTCTATGAACAAAGTCACTGGGTTGCCCAGAGCCTGCCTAGGTGTGGTACTGGAGGTGAGGCGAGAGGGTACCTCTGAAGTTGCTGCTGTCCTGCAGCAGTACTGCACACAGTGATCTCCCATGGCCACGTGAATATCCTCTCTCTGCGCCGAGGCAGTCTCTGGCAGCCTCGATGAGCAGCTCAGCTGCGTAACGGAGCCCTCCAGGGCAGTGGCTGGCAGCGTTAGTGACAGGTTGTGTCTTGGAAGATGCCTGAGCACTAGCTGAGCTTCCTGTGCTTTCCTCGCTAACTCTACCAGCCCTAAGGCAAAAATCTGTCTCCTGCCTGTGGCAGCCAGGCCTGCTGTTTGCAGGAAGGTTGGGGTGGGGAGGAGAGCACCAAGCAGTAAGCAAAATCCCAACACTGCACTAGTGGCATCAGACAGTGTGAGCTGGGCGGACACGGACAAGTATCTGACTGGATGTATTCTGTCGAGCGTGAGGAATAGCTGAGCCTGGTGCTGGTGTTGTCTCTGGGATAACGTGTGAGTCCGTGTCCTGATAGTTGTGCTGTTGGTTGCAGAGATCCAGAGCTCCTCTCCAGAAGCTGTATCTTTTCCATCCTTCCTACACTAATGTCCTGTTGGAGCTCCGCAATAGCACAGACCAAATAATTTCATTCAATGGTAAGTCTTCTCCTTCCAGCCCACCGGTAATGAGGTGCAGGAGGACACTGGCTTTCTGGTACCTCCTGGACTCCATGGGTACGCGGTGGTGGGTCTGGTGGCCAGTCTGAACACAGAGACCTTAGGCTGGGCTTTTCCCTCTGCTCTGCGTTACAGCTGCGCTGTTCGAGCGGAGCCGTCATGCCTGCTACGTGCTGTTGAGGGGGCCTCAACCCAGCGAGGAGCCAGGGCCGGTGTCTCTGATGAAACGTAAGCTGAAGGAGGACGTCTCCGAAAGCAGGGTGATCTGGCTGAGCCAGGTGGCAGTGGACAGTGAGCAGTACGTCCGGGACCGCCTCTACAGGATGCGATTCCACAGCCGAGCGTGAGCTTGCCGAGGGAGGGGGAGAGGCTACCCTGGCCCAGGCGTCTCTGAGCTGCCTCTCCTCCACAGCCGTGCTCTTAGCAAACCCAGATCACAAATTCAAACGGGAAGCTGCCTTTCTCGATCTGCAAACCAAAGCGTGGCTGGTGGGGAAGCCACCCCCAGTGTCTGGGAACGCCCAGGCTGTGGGGGCAGCTGCCGGTACGTCTGTCCTCAGAGCTGATGGGACTTCAGTGCCTGGCCACCACTGAAGTGGCGTCAGCTTGGGGAAGAGGGCTTTCCCCTCGATCCTTCTGTGCCCGCAGAACTGTGCTGACTCAGCCCGTGTGTGGAGGAAAACACATGCTTGCTGGGGATGCCGGAGTTGATTATTTCTTGGGTGCTTGCATGAGAAGTGGAGCTTCGATGTGTGGTGTTGGGTTTCCTTTCTGAGTCAGCTCTCCTGGCTGCAGGAGAGGTGCTTGGCTGCAAGTTGATTTGCAATCACCCTCTCCTGGATTTTGGGCCCCTGCTTGGGTAGTCGTGGGGTGTGTGTAGTGACAGACGCCAGCCACGGCTGATGATGTGGCTAGGTGTCACCCGGGCCAGCAGAGCGCAGGTTAAAGTGTCATTCTACTTAGAAAATGGCCTTTTCTCCCAAAACAGCCCCCTCTGCCGTCACCTGTGTCTGTCTCCTCTGCTGCTTCCTTTCCAGCCAGGCTGCGCAGTGTTGGTGACAGAAAGGGAGCTGGTCTCCCCCCTGATGCATCAACGTTCCTCCCTGTCCCCGATCTGATGATAGGTGATAGGGAAACCACCCTGAGTCCAGGCTGGCTGGTCCCTGCCGGTACGGACACCACCTCTCCTACTGGTTTTGAGGTTCCAGGGGATCTAGGACATTTTTTTCAGAGTAGAATTGCACTTGAACCTTGTCTGGGAGCTGGGCTTGCTGCTGTGGGGAGCCCTGTACGTGACTGGCAATGCCAGCTCTCCTGCAAATAGTCTTTTCAGCCTTGCAGCTGCTGAGGAGCCTTCTCCAAGCCCTGTCCCCTCTGCCAGGAGGTGGGCAGGCTGTAGGACAGGCACGAGCCGCTCGGGGTGACAACATGAGCTGTTTCTGCTGCACAGCTCCGGGGAGAACTCTGTGCTCCCTCCCTGCCCTCGGAATTGATGCTGGGTGAGGGTCTTCAGGTGCTGTTCTCTCTCTCCAGCCTGGTAGCCCGAGGAAATGGGACAGGTTGCTGTGTGAAGATGACGTCTCCTCTGGAGACTTCTGTAGCGTGGTGTGTACGCTCTGCCCTGTTCCTTGATGGGCACCAGCACGGAGCGTAGTAACGAGGTGCAAAGCCTGGAAAACGGTTTGAATTGGCTGCTCAGTCTGTCCTGAGAGCCACAGTCCCCACACCAGCCACACAGAAACGCGAGCCCTATCTGGATGCTGCTGGGTGTCCCTCTGACTGGTGAGAGAAAGGTGGACAGAAAACACAAGGGCCTAAAAATAACCTCTTTCCAGTTTTGTGGTGCCGGAGGGCGTTTCGCCATTGCCTCCCTCCCTTGCTTAGTCTCAGATTGGGGTGTGTGTGTAGAAATACTGTGGGATGAGAAACTTATGCCGGGTTGTGTAGGGTTGAGCATCTTGTGGCAAGTGCTGAGCTTTAACCTGCTGCGGGGCAGATCCCGGCTCCGGCAGCCGCTGTCACCCAGGCTCACGGCCAGAGCTTCAGCTCTCCTGGTCTTGCAGAAAGATGATATGGAGCATCACTGGTCTGCCTGGATGCTGGCCCGGTAGTTGCCTAAAGGGTGCCCCATCTCCCTCTGCCCCGTGACCCGTAGCTCAGGCGGTCAGGGGAGCCATGTCAGATGGGTGCTGCTGGTGGAGGCCAGTCCTGAGGTGTCCAGGCAGTGCAGGAAGCTTGAGATGCTCCAGGGAGAGCACTCCACACCCCCCAAAGCACCCCAGAGTCAAAATGGTGTGTTTCCCCTTCTGTTCCTCTCTTTCCGAGCTGTTTTCTGAGTGAGTCTGGGGGTGCAAGGAGACTCCCCTTGCTTAAGTCACTGGTAAAAGACCTGGAGCTCAGCAGCCTGTGCCAGTGCCGCAGGGATCCCAGGCCGTGCCAGCGCTGCAGAACCTGGGTGGCAAGGGCTGGGGCAGAGCCGGCAGTGGGGCAGCGGAGCCCCAGGCTCTCGTGCTTGTCCTGTCTGTGTGTTGGATGCGGATTGCATCCCACTGAAATTCCTCGGGCAGGGAGCAAGGTGCCCGGGCTGTATTCTCACCACCGTCACAGCATCTCAGCTCCCACTCAATCCCTACCTAGACCCGACCTTTCCTGTAGGCACACTGAATGTTCCTCCAGGAGAGCTGGATTTTCAGCTTTGAGGGGGGCTTTTCTGGCTTTAAGTCGTCCATTAATGTTTCCAGATACTTTGGGAACGCAGATTTCCCTCTGGCAGCTCAATTAAACACATCAGTGCCAAACCAGCACCTTCTTAACAAAACAAGTCCTTTTTCCCAGCTTATTTCCCTGTGTAATTGGTTTTTTGCAGTATTTAATGAATGACTTTGTGCCTTGATACAATAACTCAGATGGGTGATGATGGCATATATCACTGTGTTATGTATTAGTGTTTTTTAGCACTAAGACTGTTTGGTTTGGTTCTTTAACTTATTGCAAATTGTGCCCTACAGGACTTGGTCTAACCGGAATGGTTTCAATAAATCCTCTTTTGCATTGTTTGTAAATGGTGCCCTGCTTTTGTTGTCGCAGCTGAGGTGACGCAAGACTCCCGGGATGGGGTTTTTTTTTGGCAGCCCTTTGCATGACTTCCCGAAGGCAGAAACCTCCCTTTTGGGGAAGGATCCAGGTGTCCTGGCGATGCTTTGATAGCTGAGCTGGCCGCGGCTCTGCCCCGGGGTGCTGCCCGCTGCCCCATCCCACTGCAGATGGAGCAGGAGAAGGGAGCGTGCGGATGGAGGCTGGAGTTAGATAACCCAGCAGGGCCAACCCGCCTCTGCCCACCCCCCCGCCAGGGGCTCCGTGACCTGGTTTTACACCCCGGATTCCCGCTGCAGTCCATCAGCATGAAAATCTCACTCCGGGGCTTGGATTTGGATCAAGCTGGAGGGAGCCGTGTGGCAGGCGCTGTCTCCTGAAGCACGGGGACCATCTGTCACTGGCCGGTGGCTGCCAGTGCTGAGGTCCCAAGCTCCATGTTCTGACCGAGGCTCCCGCAGCTTCCCCTGCCCCGAAGACCCTCTCTCTGCACCCTGCTTTGTGCCAGGGGTCCCGAGCTCTGCGGCAAGGAAGGATGCTGCTGATCCCAAGCATCCCTGCCGTTTGTTGGCTGGGATGCGGGCTGGCACCGCTTGGTCGTTGGTGGGCTGGGGACATCCCCATCCTGTGCGTGTCCCTGGGTGCGTGCAGGGTGGGCTGGAGGCTGAGGCTGGGTGCTGGGCGGGCAGCAGCCCCCCTCTCCTTTATATAACCCCTGGTGTTAATCCCCCACAGCTGGGGCTCGGCTCTGGGGAAGGGAATAATCCCGCCACCAGATCCTTGGCCTCTGCTCAGATTAATGGGCCATGGGCAGGAAGAGCAGCTCAGCTGCCAGCCCGGCTCCCTGCGTGCCACTGCCAGCCCCGGGGCTCTCACAGCCTGGATTTGTGGCTGGGGGCACCACTGGCCCCTGAAAAAAGGCCTTTTTGTCCCCCCCCGGGGGGGCTGCATGAGGGCACACCGGTGGCTGCTGGGGGCTGAGTGCCACTGGGACACTGTGGGTGTGCGTGCCTGGCTTGGGGGGGGGAATGTGTACCCTTCCTGGGTGCTGCGGTTAGGGGAGGGGGTGGGAGAGGACACCATACAGCCCCAAGGGGTGGCCACCACCATGTGCCACCCTGCAGCCACCTCCCTCATCCCCAAAAACCACAGGAGCCCCAGCCTTTCCCCACGGGGGCTTTATTGTCATGTACCCGCGGGGGAGATGGGAGCAGGGGGTGACCCAGCACCAGGCCGGCTGGGTGTGGGCCCCCGCCACCCCAAGGAAGAGGAGGGTGCGGGGACGTGAGTGGGGGCTGCAGCGGGGCCACCCTGGCCCTGGGGGTGCTGCGGGGGAGTCATATGGCTTCTCTCCTTCAGTGCTACTGCTGGCCAGGGCGTGCTGGGCAGGGGGCTCCCATGTTGGTGGAGGTCCGGGGTCCTCAGCTCTCCTCCTCAGGGACGGGGGCAGCCGCGGGGACCCTGCTTCTCTCCTCGGCGTCACCCGTCGGCAGGAGCAAGGCTGGGCTGGGGCTGGAGTGCCGCTGCTTGCGCATGAAAGGAAAGACCCTGCAGGCGGAGAGGGGTGAGTGCTGGCAGGGACCACTCCAAACCTGGGGGTCCTGCCCCTGCTCTCACCTCTTCTTGGTCTCCGGGGGGATGATGGCCTCGGCCAGGAGGTTCCTGTAGAGCTCCGACTTGAGGAACCGCGGGTAGGAGTCCTGGGCGAGCAGAGGCATCATAGCTCCTGCCCGACCCTGCCCTGCCCTGCCCAGCCCTGCCCTCGCCCACCTTCTTCATCAGCATGTAGATGTGCATCTGGGCATCGTCCATCACATAGCGGTGGGGCGTCTTGATGCCCTCCAGCGTCCGCTCCATGGTCTTGCTGTCTATGTTCACCCAGCGCGTGGCTCCGGGGGCCAGGAACTGCCTGGGAGTCGCAGCCAGTGGCGAGTGCCCAGCCCAGCAGTGGGACATAGCACTGTGATGGCCTGGGCCCCCCCCAAAACCCTGACCGCCCCCCAACCCTCACCCTGCTGGCACTCACTGGTAGATGGAGTCCACGATCTCGGTGATGCGGGACTGCTCCCCATAGCGCAGCTCCTCACACGCCTCCCAGAAGCTCAGGTTCTCGGCTGGGGAGGGGGACACGGTGTTGAGGATGGGGATGTGGCCCCCCAGGACACCACTGCTGGGCCCACGGCCCAGCCAACTGTGGGGCCAAACCCCCTGGGATGGAGGCAGCTGGTGCGACGTGGGGTGGTGGGTCCAGGGATGCTGGGACGTGGCAGTGGGTCAGGAGATGCTGGGATGTGGTGGTGGGTCAGGGGATGCCAGGATGGGGCAGTGGGTTTGGTGTTGCTGGGACATGGTGGTGGGTCTGGGTGTGCGGGGATGGGAGGATGGGTCTGGGGGTGCGGGGATAGGGCCACTCACCGCTGAACTCCTTCTTGAGGAAGTCGAGGAGCTGCGCCCGGCCCAGGGGGTCGGTGAGGAGCTCGCTGAAGTTGAACCCCCAGCGCTCCACACGCAGTTTCGTGGGGGTCGGCACCCTGCAGGCGACACCGGTGTCGGGGGGGCAGTCCAGGGCTGCCTGCATGGCCCCATCCCCTCCATTGCACCCCAGGTACTGGGGGGAGAGGTGGCGGGGGCCTGCTGGCAGACCCTGTGTGGGCGCTTACATGGGGGCATTCATGGTCCAGTATGTGGTGTCATCCGTGATCCAGGGGTTGCTGGGCAGGCAGCCAGACATGATAGGGTCGTGGGGCACATACTGCTCGTTGAACTTGATGTACCTGCCAGGAGCAGCGGCTGGAGGTGGCCAGGGCCACCATCCCACCGCTGCCACCGGCCCCAGCCATGGCGGGGACATGGTGGGGACATGCTCATGCTCTGCGATGACCACAGAGCCTCGGCTCTGCTCCCCACCGAGGGCGATGGCAGCATGGGCGCTGCGCTGCCAGCAGCCAGACGCGGATGCCCCCGTCACCCTGATGGGGACCCTCCCCACGGCCGGGGCAGCCACTGGCCACTCACCCCTCGAGGCAGATGGAGGACTTCACCCTGGTCCTGGCCATGGCCTTCCTGCAGTACTCGATCTGCGGCCGGGCACATGGGGGGCGATGACAGGGGTGCCCGGCAGCCCGTGTCCCTGGAAGCCGCCCCCGCCCCTCGCCCTGCTTACCTCCCGCTTGTAGTAATCCATGTTCTTGGTCTGCAAGAGATGCGTGGGGCCGGGTGAGGGCATGGCAGGGCTGGGACATCGTGCCCCCAGCCCTGCCATCATCACCTTGGGCAAGGACCTGGGCATCCAGCCCCCCCCCTCCCC
>VWZL01001458.1:629279-704180 GCA_013396915.1 Stercorarius parasiticus | reverse complement strand
GGGTGGCCCAGGCCGCAGAGGACATGGCCCTGGGGGGAGCCTGGTGCTCTCCACGCTGACCCTCATGCTGGGCTGCCGGGGGGGACCAGATGGGATTCTCCCCATCCTGGCTCCCAGGCAGTTCCCCCCACCCCAGGCCTGGGCTCCACAATCACGTACCAGCCCCAGGAGCTACGTCAGCAGGGGATGGCAAGAAGAGTCCAACATGGTGCTCTAAAGGCTACTCTTAAGCCTGGCTCACAGCCTCCGGGGCCCTCCAGCATCCCCCAAACCCCCCCCCCGCCCTCCCTCTCCCTGGGCCAGCTGCTCCCAGACCCTGGGTGATTCCCGTGGGGGCAATGCTGTGGTCGCCCAGGGCCAGGACATGCCTGGCCACCCCTCGAGGGAGCCTCACAGCCCCCCCCAGCCCCACTATGTGCCAGAGTAAGGCCCTTCGCCTGACCTGCCCCATCCTCCATCTGCTCCATGGGGAAGGAAGAAAGCAGCAGGCAGTGGGACGTGGGGTTTTATTTCATTTTTATCCAAGTACCTTTGAAAAGATCATTGTACAAGTCAGCACATGAGTATGCAGAGGAGACGTCGCCGGGGCCGCGTGGCCGCTGTACATATTTACAGGGGACCCCACCCTCCCCCAAGAAAAAAAGGGGGAGACAGAAATCCTGGGCATGTTAACAACCTCACCAGACACAACACCATCAGAACTTCAAAAAAAAAAGGAGGGGGAGGAAAACTGCTCGTAATGCTGTTCCTGGGCTGAAAACGATTGCGGATTTTGCTGGACTTCACATAGCGTATAGGCAAGTCACAGAACCGTGTTTTAAAGGCACTCGGTGACATATACAACAGGCTGAGTGGTATCCCGGGGTCCCCAGCAGCTCCAAGGCATCATCACGGCCAAGAGCAGCACCGGGCAGGGAGAGTGCTGATGGGGAAGCCCCCCAGCTTCGAGGGCCACCCTGGTTTCTGTGGGCAGGCGAGGGTTGGTCTCCGAAGGAGCCAGGGCAGAGCTGCAGCCGAGCCGGAGCAGGGCACGGCTGAGGGCAAGGTGGGGGGGAGCACCAGCGCAGCCCCCAGCTTTCTTGCGGCCGAGTAAGCCCAGGAGGCTTCCCAGGGTACCTGGCCCTACACGAACCTCATGAACTGGCACCAACACCCGCCTCGCTCTCAGCAGTGCCCTCGCGCTGCCTCCCCTGAGGCACAGAAGCCAACAAAAAATGTTTTACATCCTCAGATTTAGTGTCCCATCAGTTCCCTCCCCTATATTTCTCCTAAAAAGCATCCCCTGACCGAAGCCGGAGCTCAGCACCAGGGGCTTGGGCACGCCTGCGCTGGGCACACGGGTGCTGGTGCTCTGCAGCAACACTCCTGGGAGGTGAACCCTTCCCCAGGGGCAGCGGGTACATGGAGGGCAACAAATGTGGGGCTGCGGGATGCCAGCACCGGCTCCGAGCTGGTCCTCGCACTGCGGGAAGCCGCCAGCCCCGAGAAGCTGGCACTGACCCTTCTGACCTTTGGGGATTTACTCGGTCGCAAGAAAGCTCAGGAGGAAAAATAAAAACCATCCTACCATGTCCAGCAGCTGAGACTGCCAGGGAGGTGAGAGATTGACTCGTTCCAAACAGCTCAATAATCTTCAGGGGTGAGCTGGGCCCACAGCCCCTCCACAGCGCGGCCGCCCCTTCCACGCCAGCGGGGGGAGAGCGGCTCTGACCTCCCTGGCGCTCCGAAGCCATCCACGCCGGGGGGAAGCTGGGGTAGGGTGCCGTGAAAGCAAGGAGCAGACGGAGTCTGGCGGATGGCTGTACACTTTGGGTGAGTTCTGCAGTACCTGTATGTTTTACATTTACATAAGAGCACTGTGACATTGGAAATATTTTCCTTTTATTACAATATATCAAAAATATGCAGCTTTAGTAAACAAGGTCATATTACACTTTCTAATGCACTGTACAATGCTACATTACACTTATATTCGTTACGGAGAGGGAGACTGGGCTCCCACTGGCAGGTTCGTGGGGTGAAACGGTGTCCACTGGCAACCCGGAGCTTGCCCAGATCCATGCTGGAGCAGGTTGCCACCCTCCGCCCTGGGCTTGCCCGGCTGCCTGTGGCAGTAGCATCACCAGCGTTCGCCCAGGCCTTCTCCTCCGGTCCCAGAGTCTTTCAGTCCTGTCCTCATGCCTTGGCAGCCCTGGAGCTTAATCGATCTTTTCCACCTTCCCGATGATTTTCTCTTCAAAGATGGGCAGGATGGTGTCATCCTCCCGCACCTCCTCAAAGACCACGCCACAGTCGAACTCGTCACTCACTTTCTTAAAGTAATACCTGAAAAACCAGAAACATGGGGGCAGAGAGGAAAAAAAGCAGGTGAATGATCACAAGGGCAGCACGGTTCCCAAACCTGGGTCCCCAAATCTCTTCCATGCCCCTGAGCTCATGGTGGATGGCAAGCAGCTCCCTCAGACATGGAGGCAATTGGGGCCACATTTCTGCCCCTGCCCCTCACCCAGGGAGCCAAAAAGAGTGGCCAGGATCTGTGCTGGCACGTTCAGGAGCTCCAGCCCTGAATCCAAGCTCATTCCCAGCTCTCTCAAAAGCAGTGGCTGGAGGCACCCACGTTGGTGGAGCGTTTCTAGGTAGGCTTTCCTATGGCAGCTACTACTTGGAAGGGGGAACTTGAGCTACACGCCCCACGCCTGGTTGCTTTGGGACTCCGGCAGGACCCAACCTCCCTGTCCTCACTGGAGGAAACTTTAGGAGCAGCCAAAACGGCTCCGGCAATTGGAGGATTTCCCACAGCATCACTGAGCACCGGGTGGTGCTGCTCCTCACCAGCCCAGGACCCCGCAGAGCAGTTCAGCAGCTTCTGTCGAAGGTGCAAACCACGACGCAGGACATTTCTGCTACAAAACCCAACCTCCCTCGTCCCTGGAACCTGCTTCTTCAACAGCCAAGGTGCTTTGGCCATGCTGCCACATCCCTGCCACAGCATGCCCTGTGGGACCTCTCCTGGAAGGCTCCAGGAGCCCCCCTGACCCACCTCCACCACACTCCTTCACCTTGGAGGGGGCAACACTGCTGCATCCTAGCGGTGGCGTCTGCCAGGGGTCACTGACAGTCTGCCAGCACCACATGGCAGGCAGGGAGCAGCCCTTACCTGTAGTTCCCTTTCTTGGTCAGCAGCTCCTTGAACTGTCCCAGTGTCACCACGCGCCCTTTGACGAGGGTGCGGTAAGGGATGGGCTCTCCGCAGAAGTAGTAAGCGACCACGATGTTTTCACAGGGCTGGGACGTGCCACTGCCTGGTCTCTTCTGGGGCTTCAACCTGCCGTGGAAAAATACAAGCGACCTGATGAGTACCAGCCCACCTGCCAGTGCGGGCAGGTCCCACTGCCCCTATGTGCAGAGCCTGGATAGAGACGCTGAATCAACACCCAGGGCCCTCAGGAGCATCCTTTGCTCCAACCACGAGCTCCCTCGGCACTCTGAGGCCGGCGAAGGAGCAAATGGCACTTGGAAAGGCAGGATGGGGCCAGACAGCAGCTCCAAGGAGGGGGGTAGTTTCTAGCTCAGCCCCTTCGTGCTGAAGAAACCCATCCCTGGGGTTTGAGAGGGGATGGCCCTTCCCACAGCACTGTTGGATCGGGGAGTCATCGGAAAGCTCTGGGCAAGGCAGAGCATCCCAAGCCCGTGGCAGCAGACACAGGTCACCATCAGCACGCTCCTGGTGTGCACCGAGCACGCAGGGCTGGATGCGCACTTGGGGACGATAACGCAAACGCTGCTCAGACTGCTCTGGATTATCACTGTCATAGCCAAAATAGCTCAGCGCGGCTTTCCGTTGACCTACATCCTCAGGGCTGTGCAGACAGGACCGTTCCTGCTCCCCTCGGCTCCCCTGGGCACCTGTCCCAGTGCAGATGGAGGTCGGACAGGATCGAGCTCCCAGCAGGACATTCTCCGGAGGCTTCACTGCCCCCTGTGCAGGGTGGCGAGGCAGCCGCCATCCCCAAAACCTCAGCGACTTTAAATCTCCTGTGTTTTCCTGACTCTCAGGATGTTGGTCTGGTCTCTGCTTCCAGCCCACACACCGGGGTTCTGCTACGTGGTGCCATCACTAAACCCAATGTGTCAGCCCAGTCCTAACCCCATTTTCAGAGGGAGACAAAAGTAGCAATAATAAAAATCAGGGTACTTTGCCCTTCTGTAAGAGCCTTTCATCTGGGGTGCCGTAAATGCTGTGCAAACATTGCAGCAGCCTACACAAATTGGTATCTTGGCATGTGTGGTCTAAGCCAGAGGCACTCTTCTCTTTCAAAGTCACATAAAACAAATTTGGCAGCTTTAAAAAAATTATTTGAAAAGCACGCTGGATATAAAAGATTATTTTGTATCTACATGACTGGAAAGTTGCTATAAAAAAACAGAATTTGCCAAGCACATGAGGTAATTGCAGGTTTGGAAATGACTCTGACCCTAACCTTTAAACGTTGGCTCGTGGGCATGGCACCTTTTTAATGGCGTGCCCACATAAACACTGGCACTGCAAACCAAGACTAAACACAATTTTTTCACCTCTTTCTAAAGGCATGAGAGGTCTAAAGTTCAGCTGAACAACCCTCCTGGTGCCTGCTCTGCCTGGGAGCCCTTTGGAGAAGATGCTGCATCCTGAGAGGCAAGGGTCCACTCCCAGTGCCAGCAGAGCTCTCCCAGCCTCTCCCATTGCCATATCAAAGCACAGGATGCCCTTTAGCGAAGAAAAACATTAAGGAACTGAATCATCCTTGGAAAAAAAAAAAGAGGCATTTAAAGGAAAAATAGGTCATAAATTCAGGCAAATTCTCTGAACCCTGTGAGCCAGAAGTTGATTGAAGGGGTTTGGAAAACCTCAAAGTCCCTAAGCTTCTCTTAATCCCACTAGAAACGAGCTGTGACTAAGAGAGAGCTGCTGCATGCCCAGGGATCTGGCACCCGGGGACATGGGGGCACAGCTGTGTGCCCCACACAGGCAGCAAAGCCGGTTCCCCCAGGCTGGCGTTCTCCTTCGCCTGGGGACATAGAGAGGACCCCCTCATAGAGCTCTGCCATGGTAGAAGTGAGAGAGGGACCATGCCGATGCCTGCGAGCCTTCCTCCTCCTGATGCGTAATTCATCTCTGAAAGGATGTTTCTCAATGTGCTCACCTCTTTCCAGAGTAGAGATGTGCCCAAAAATGATGCCTGAAATGATGCCTGGAAGCAGAAACCCTGCACTGCTTCACAGAACTAGAGTTAAAAACAAGCCTCGTGGTTTTGGATCCCCTGCTTTTGCCATAAATCAAAGCAGGGGTGGATGACTGCAGTGCCTCTGAGCTCCTGGGACCGAACAAGGCTGTGCAGCGGGGCCAGACAGCCGGGAGCAGGATACACATGCATCCCGAACCGCAGCACCTTCTAGCAGGCTGAAGGAGGGCTGATGAATAAGGAATCATTGCAAATGTAATTTTCCAAGACTTTGTCTCAGGAGAGCAAGACAACACAACTGTCTCCACTTTCGTCATCACCAAGAGGTCTCCTGAGAGACTTCCACGCTTACCCAAACAGGCCACCAGGCTGTGTCTGAGCTCTGCCTCATTAAAGCTTCCAGCTGCACCCATTTCCTGGGTGGCAGTGCGACCCAGAAACACAGCCAGGTGCCACCACCCTGCCCTGCTGGGATCACCTCCCTTTGCTGCCTTTGTCACAGGCACAAAATGTTATCCAGTAAGGAAATGGCAGCACTCATCTGTGTCATCGCATCTGCATTCCGGGCCTGATTTCTTAGCCGTATAACCCAGTGGTGCCATAAGAGCACCACTAAGTCTGGGTTCCAGCACCAATCCAACCTCGCTGGATGCAGAGAGGAGGTGCCCAGCTCGCTCCAACTCAGCCCTAAGGCTTTGGAAAGCCTGACATGCACCCATCAGATGTTACTCTGGGAGATGTCCCAGCAGCCATCTCTGCTCCTCTTCCAGGCTTGACCCAACCCAATTAATTCCAAACCAAGTTCACGCTAACCTTCTCTCTGCCTGCAAAAATGTTTTCTCTGAAGAGCTGGTAGGAATCACTTCATCCAGCTGCAAACAGAAGCAAGCTGTGACACTGAGCTACAGAAAATCACGGAATCACGGAATTTTTCAGAGTTGGAAGGGACCTCTAGAGATCATCTAGTCCAACTCCCCTGCTCAAGCAGGATTGCCCAGAGCACATTACTTAGGACTGCATCCAGGCGGGTCCTGAAAGTGTCCAGAGAAGGGGACTCCACAGCAGCCTGTTCCAGTGCTCTGTCACCCTCACCGTAAAGAAGTTTTTTCTCATATTTGATCGGAACTTCCTGTGTTCCAGCCTGTGCCCGTTACCCCTCGTCCTCTTACTGGGAACCGCTGAAAACAGCCTGGCTCCATCCTCCTTAAACCCACCCTTCAGATAGTTGTAAACATTAATAAGGTCTCCCCTCAGCCTCCTCTTCTCCAGGCTAAAGATTCCCAGCTCTCTCAGCCTTTCCTCATAAGGGAGATGCTCCGATCCCTCAATCATCTTTGTTGCCCTACGCTGGACTCTCTCCAGCAGTTCCCTGTCTCTCTTGAACTGGGGAGCCCAGAACTGGACACNNNGTTCTTCTCTGCCCAGCTCTCCAGCCTGTCTAGGTCACGCTGGATGGCAGCACGGCCCTCTGGGGTGTCAGACACCCCACCTAGTTTGGTATCATCAGCGAACTTGCTGAGCATACACTCAAAACCTGGCTGTACATGCAAAAAACCTGATGTTAACCAGGACACACATGCTGATCTGCAGGTCACTCAGTACCGGGCGCTCAATCCTGCATTGCCTGCTAGCAGCAGCCATCTCATGTCTATGATTCCCAGTCTCTAGTGGGGCAGCGCTGGGGTGGGAGCGGGGCTGCTGGCACCCCCAGCCGGAGCAGCGGGAAAGGGCATGGCTGGCGAGGGCTGTGCCAGAGGAGAGCGGCTGGTGAGCTGGGTCACTGTGCCGGCAAGGGCAGCTTGGCCATATGAAACTGGCAGGGTGCGTTCTCCTCCTGCAGCCAGCTCCGGCTGGTGCCTCAAGGACACCTCCGGGCTCACCTCCACCTCTCCTGCCCCGTGGCTTCCCCAGGGCTGCTGACGAACCTGGGCACTGGCTCCAATTTCCCAGAGCTCTCTGAAGCTCCCCACTGAAATAAATGGTGTTTTCACATTAACTCCCCTCTCTATTTCTCTTTTGCTCCCCAGCCGGCTTTGGGCAGCCCCTCTCAGAAGAGACTCAGGATCTGTTTTCAGGCAGACTTCTGTGCTAACCATAGCAGGAGCTCTCTAAAAAGCTGCTCGCTCAGGCATGCTTCAGCTGGAGCACCCAATCCTGCCAAATCCCAGCAGAGAGATTTCAATATCCGGAAACTCCTGGATCCCCAGGGACCACTGTGCCCATTCTTGCCTGCTACTGGACATGGGCACTTTTGCTTTCCATGAGCAGTTCCCCCCTGGTGAACATGGTTCCTTGGTTTTCCAGGCATGGGGCAGGCTGGGGGGATCCCTGCATCACCGGGAGAAGAGCCGGACCTTGTGAGGAGGCAGCATGAGCAGAGCAGCCCAGCACTGGCACTGCTCAGCCTGTCCTCCCGCTGCTCCACATGGCATTTACCACAATGCCATGGGGCTCCTACAAAAACTACGCTTGCAATACATGCCAAATTATTATTAGAGTATTAATTGCATATGCATATGGTCGGTGTTTCCAAAGTGTGGATCTGCATCTACAAATTTCTGGGGAAGGTGCATCAATCTAATAAATAACTCTACTAATAAACACTATCCAATTACACCAAGATCAAATAAACTTGGCTTAACCTGACTTGGGAGAGCCCTCTAATTACCTGCCTTTCAGTCAATGCTCTGACATAAATATGCAGAAGTCTGCTATGGGGTCACTGCAAACAAAAATAATCGGAGCCTGGCAATTAAAAGAGCTTCTTTTTTAAATTACACTTGTGCTTCTAAGTGTCAGACGCTAAAGTTTCAAGTTTTCAGAATACAGCTATAAAGCTGTGAAAGGTTTTTAATGGACAAAGTGCTTTTAGCTGTTAACAGTAATTAGCTAACACTTCCAAAGCACTTTTCATCTGAGACCTCCATGTGCCTTGCAAATAATCTTCCCTGAAAGATAACAAAGGAGCAGGAGAATTAGCTCTGCAGGAGGCATTAAGCCGAGTCAGAGGAAGATGCAGTGATTTGGATGGCGCCGTGCAGCGACTCTGTGCTGCTGCACTGGGACGGCAGCGCAGCACTCCCATCCAGATGCCATGGGTAGCCTTTGCCGGAAGCCTGCAGGAGACGTAGATAAAGAGCCAATACATACTCTTCTTCTGCACTTAGTTTTGCTGCATCCTGCTGAATTCTGCTCCTGCACCGACCTTTGAAATTCTCATGCGAGTGTGAACAAGCCGAGAGTCAGCGAGTACCAGGGGCAGAGCTCTCCCATACCGTGCCCCTTCTAGACAGGCTCCCCCTGCCCAGCTCCTCCGCAAGCTCTCAGCAGCCCCTTCCCCACCCCACCAAGAGCATTTCCAGCCTCTCCATCCACAAACCACAAGCCCAAGCCCTCAAGGTGGGTTTTGGCATTTGCACCACCATGTTAGAGGGACTGGGGCAGATTTCTCTGACCTTTCCGCATATGCCTCCACCCAGTCGGTGCTGGGAGCTGGAGACCAGAGCAGAGGGCAGTGGACATCTCCCTCAGCTGCCCATCTTCAGAGCAGTTCCCCCCTTCCCTCCCGTGCACAATCAGACCCTATCACCATACCTTTGTTTAACGGGGAGTTTTCCAGCCCTTTTTTCCTCCTCTTCCAGCCTCCTGCGAGCTTCTTCCAGCTGGGTGAGAGGGTTGGGGGCTGGATTGGGCGGCATGGTAGGATCTTGGATGAAGGGATGAGAAGGCTGGACAACGTTTCGGAGCTGCGCACTGACCCACGGATGCACCGCAACAGGTCGCTCAATGGAGAGGGGTCGGACCATATCATGGGACAGCTGCTTCTTAGCACCTGAAGAGCTACACACAAACACAAAGGTGTTACACAGACTGCCAAGCCGCTTCAGACAGGCACACAGTCACTCCTAGATGGACCTACTGCTTCTACAGCTGGACACGGGCACCACTGGGAAGCTCCTTACAGCACAGCTTCCAAGGGACAAGGGAGCACCATCCACCTCTAGAGAAGATTTCAGAACATCAAATCCTGAGACATCAGGGTGAGCAATCCAACCCTGACACAAAGCCCACAGATCTGTTTAAGGGCTCTCATCAAGTCCACAATACATCAAAATAAAACCAGCAAAAGGCAGCTCCACCATTTGTGACATTCCCCCAGAAGATGCCCTCCCGTGTGCTGCCGATGTTCCCAGGCTGGGAGCCTCTCCATGAACCACATCTCCAGGGAAAGGGATGTTGCAGGGATGTCCTCGTCCTTCCCCAGCTCCAGCAGCAGAACCTGCTGCATGACTTCACAGTGGCCTGGCACTGCCCATGGCCCTGGCACTCGGCCCTGACTGTGGGCAGTGCAACCCTCCCTGCCCTCTACCGTCCAGCAAGAGAAGAAAACACCAGCAGTTTCACCACTCAGCCACCAGCGCAGCTGCGTCACAGGGGACGAGACCCCAGATCCCTCTCGTCAACACCCGGATCTGTGCCCGCCGGAGATGTGCTTGACTCCAAGAGAGATTCCTGAGACAGTCACGTCCTCAGCTCCACTCTAGGCCATCCCAGAGGATGCTCCCAGCGAGCCAAAACGCTGGGCAACCCTGACCTGTGCTAAACTCCTTACTCAGGACCAATGGCACCAGTGTAGCAGGTCCAACATTTCTATCAGCACCTTGCGGAGTAACAGGCATTTACATACAGCAAATGCTTAAAGGAAGAATACTGCCTACTGTGTGCCGCGTTATCCACCTCGGAACCACAGCAGCAATTTGTGAGATTCCCCTGGGGCTGCAACCTCCCCACCATGGCCACAAGCCATCCTTCAGAAAAAACCTGCCCTTACAGCCCCTGAGCAATCCTCAGTCTCCAAAGGGTCTAAACCCTTGTGCCTGGTGGATTCTTGTCTTCCCAAGATCTCCAGGAACAAGGCAGACTGCTGGAGAGCCTAGACACCCATGCCTTGTGCAGGGGATGCAGTACAACAGCGTGAAGACCCCTCGCTCTGCCAGCCCTTACCCATGGTTTGTTTTCTTATGCCTGCTGATCTCCTTCTCTCCTTCTATGATCCACTGAAGGATCTTCTGGTTTCTCTCCACGTCTTCAGGAGATCCTGGCATCTCATAGCTGGCACCATCACTTTTCCCTGAATCGGTCTTCTTAACATTTCTTTTTGACAGCAGACTGGCTTTCCCACTGCAAGAACAAAGCTTGAGACATTAGCGCTTTGCCTAAGCCAAACCACTGCAGACCGTGGCAGAGGATGGACATGTCTATCTCCAGACATATTCAGCCCTGCCGCGGTCTGGTGCTGCCTGCAGTGCAGACGTGGTGCTGGCTGCCTTCCACAGCCCCCTGGCTCTACCACAGCTCAAACCAACCGTGCTGCAGTTGAGGCTAAGAGCAAGACTGGCCAGACCTGGGGACAGCAGGCTCCTCCGTCCGGCCACCTGCGCGGAAAGGGAGCTTCTCTTTTGGTCAAATGAGCCCAGCAGATCTACTGCCACGTGAAGGGTTGTGTTAAACCCCTGTCTCTTTGCTCAGAGCAGGAGGTTCATCCTGGTGCTGCAATCCATTGGCTGCCTCTCCATGCCAGATGACTGCTGGAAACCTGAGCCCCTCCCGTCACCCCCCAGATTCACTGACACCCTGAATTGCTGGTTTGCCATGCTGAGCGTTCACTTCTCACCCCCCACAACATGGTGGAAGATCACATCCTAGCGGGGGGAACTGCCTTCTGCGGGCTCTCGTGCCCTGGGAAGCGCAGCCACCTCAAACACAGTAGCCAGACAGATGCCAGGCAGTAGCCAACACTCCGTCTTCACTTATGGCTGTAGCAAAGGCTCCCACAGGAACCCCACCGCTCCTTGCCCACATCCATGCCCACATGCCCAGCTGGGCAGCCCCATGCTCACGAGGCCATGCAGAACTCACCCCTGCTGGCCTGTCACTGCCACAGCCTGTGATTTCATGGGACCCCCACCATCCTAATCACCCACCCGCTTTACTCCATAGGATCTCCCTACTTCTGCTTCTGCATGCTCACTAACACACATCGGAAAAATAACCTTAATGCTACAGAGGAGTAACGGGCCCCCAGTCAACTTTGCTGATTTTTTGGGCAAAAAAGCCTGCAGCGGGGTTGTTGAAGATCTACAAAGGCAGGGCAAACTGACAATTCATTCTCAGCTTCTCCCCACACGACGGCTACTGTGTATCAAATGAAATTCTCCATCAGCAGGTTCAGTGCAAACACAAAAAACCCCCTTTTCTGCACATTGTAATCAAACGGCAGACATGGCCGTGGGGGGCTGGGGGGACAGCAGCCCACCTGGGTTCAACAAGGAGCCAGACAAGCCACTGCAAGAGACTGCTGGCTGCCGAACAAGACCGTTCGGATGCAAACTCTTGTCTTGTGAACCCAGGGATTGTCAGGAACTGGGAGTTTGTGCCAGGGGAAGGACAGCTCTCAATGTGCCCTCTGAAATTCCCCTTATGTATGTGCTGTAGTCGGTGCTAGACAGAAGTACTGTGGGGGGTTTGTGTTCAGCCAGCATGGCCTGGCTCATGCTCTGTTGAAGCAACAACCCTTTCCCTACAGAAACAGGGCAGATTTAAGTGCTTCTCCCTCCCTGAAGAGCAGTTTCCTTCGGCTGCCTCTGCTCCCAGGCTGCAGATCCAGCCGCCTGCCTTCACTAAATATCCCACCCCTGGTACGCTGCAAAGCATCACCCCAAACCCACAGCCTCGGGGAGCCAGCCGTGCTCAGGGTGAGCACAGCTCTCCCCCGCGGCTGCTCCATCACCATTTATTATCCCAGGCAGCCCCAAGCTCCACTCTCCCCTTTGCAGTCATCCACTAACAGGACTAGTAAAACCAGACGCAGCGGAGAAGGAGCTTCACCCTCTCCCCTCAGCATGGAGGGGATGGAGGAATTCCAACGGCCAAGGGAATCACAGAATGGTTTAGGTTGGAAGGGACCTTAAAGATCACCTAGTTCTGACCCCCCTGCCCTGGGCAGGGACACCTCCCACTAGACCAGGCTGCTCAAAGCTCCGTCCAACCTGGCCTTGATGGACAAAAGCCTGTAAGGAAGCAATATGTCTGTCTTGGGCAGAGGGAGAGAACATCCCCCTGGGACAGGATGCCACAGCAGCACCGCAGCGTCCCTGGCTTTGTTAGGAAGAGAAAGGAGCCCTCTGGTGAACGGGTGAGGCCTTGCAATAAGGAGGGCATTTTTGTCCTCTCATAAACACCTCAGGAGACCGGTTTCTGTGACCCAGATCCCGAGACACAGCCCTGTACTTAGCAACTCCTGATGCTTAGGGAAGTAGACCAGCATCTGCAATTTCTAAGCACCTCCACCGCTTTAAGGAACAGAAAAACTACTTTAAAACCAAGTTCATTAAAAATCCTGGTTAGCGGATGTTTTTCAGCACCAGATCACAGAGGCGAAAAGGCATCTATAAAGGTTATGTGGGACGTATCCATTTCTGAAGAGGAAGAGCAGTGTGAGGCCCTTAAACCATGTCCCAGCACAGGCTTTCAAAAGAAAATGTGGTTCAACCACCCTGTTTTCACTGGCATGCTACAGCCCATTTATGACAGAGCTTCCTAGAGAAGCCACGGCTCTGTGAATCCCATTGGGTCTTGCCTTGACTCACCTGTAGCCTAAAGAGTCCATGGGGACAGGGGCCATGCCCAAGTTTTCAGTGTAGTTCCGTGACTTTGTTGCATAGTTATGTGAATCTACATTCCAAGCAAAGCTGTTCTGCACTCGCTGCGTGGCCTCGGCCTCAATCTGCTCTTTTGGTTTCATCACACTGTGGTGATGGATGTGGTGGTAGACGTGTTTATGGTGGTATAAGTTAGCTGCATCCAGTTTCATTCCTGATTTTGTTGCATGCTTGCCATGGCCTGGGGGAATTGTTCCTAGTGTCCCTGACAGCTTTCCTAAGTGGCCGCTTTCCGGGGACCGTGGCTTAGGAGAGTGGCGGCCAGGTCCTGGAGACTGGCAGCCTGGTGTTTTCATCACACGCTGGACATGTTCATCAAGGATACTTTCTGGGTTCTCTTCATGGGCATCTCTCATCTGCATTCCAGCGCAGCCCATCTCAGAGTAACGAGGAGCAAAGTGATGAAAGGCTTGGGCGGAAGGCATCTTGTGGCTAATGACTGAGGGACCAGAAGAGATATCTGCATCCTCACCTTCTTCTTCCTGCAAGAAACACAAGGACCATCAGAGAATGACAGCAGGATGGCGGAAGGGGTCTCTAGTCCCACCTCCCGCTCGCAGCAGGACTGCTGCCAACCCTTGAAAGGGTCAGGCCTGGCTTTGTCCAACCAGATCTTGCAAACCTTCAAGACGGAGATCCACCACCCCTGTCTGGAGACCTGTCCCAGACTGTGCCACCCTCCTTCAGTCTTGCTGCCACCAAGCAGAGCTACTCAGGTTTCTGTACCTGCTTTTTGAGCCACCATGAGCGAGGGTCTCCACACATCACCCAAAGAGACCAAGGCCACCTCTGACAGGGTGCCCACACATCACAACCAGGGTTTACAGATGCAGCTTTCTGATGGGTGTAACAACTCAATCGGATGTATGAGTAGGCAGAACCTTACTAGAAAGCTCCTTAAGTCCCTTGAAGGTGGGTCTGTAACAACCAGCAGCAGAAACACAACTCACCGCACTGTACCTGTGACTTCCTACGAGGCTTCAGTGAGGCATGGCTTCAAAACCCATCAGATAAAGCCCAAAGTTACAGGACACGCGGCAAAACAGTTCTCGAGTCAGGTGAGACCAGGGGCGTTTCTCACCCGAATGACTATTTCACAAGGCAAAGCCAACAGCCAGCTTGTAACAGGAGGGAACAACTGAAGGTCGACAGCAGCATGAATAGTTTTAAAAATCAAACACCAATTTCTCCTGGGCATGTTAAGGCTGGAGTGAAACACTTCATGCACATAAAGAAACGGGTTGGAACTAACTGCTTGTTCTTGTAGTTCACAACGGTCTAGGACACGCTGTTAGCGACTCTTAAGTCCTTGCCAGGAAGAATAAAACTCCTCCATGCTGACAGCCGCAGTTTTGATGCTGACAAACTACTTTACGCTCCAACATAAACTCAGATATTTATGAAGTTTCTTTATTGGAAGTCAGGACTCCTATTTTTTTTAATTACATAAGCAGGATTCCAGTGAGTCCTTTAATCCCGCTCTCTTTTCCTCCTTTGGCACAGTAAAGAAATCAGTTGCAGCGCAGGGTATCTCTGCCCTGCCAGATAAATAAATGCATCTGCTAGAAAACACTGACTCCCACCAGCTTTGCCTGTCAGATGTCATCATCCATCACTCGCTAACCAGCTTCAAAGTCTCAGCTGCCAACCACACAGCGAGAAAGCAAATAACAGACTTCCTCCCAGTGTCACACCTGGGGGTTCAAACCTGCAGCAGGGACAACGACAGGCTTTGAAAGTGCCAAAGGCGTGGGCGCTGCAAGCCTGGGGATGCGACATGATGCCCACGTCTGGAGGGGTCGCACCGCTTTCTAACAAACGGCTTTGAAGAACTTCAGAAGCACCTTTCATCTCCAGCCACAAGGCTGCAGCCTGCCAACTGCCATCCCTAGGCACCTAGCTCAGGGACAAGAGAAGACAAAGCGTGTGCTGACTAAATCCCTACCACTGGGGTAAGCATTTATTAGCGGTTTGTGATAACCCAATGATGAGCTCAGCACCTGGGGGGCTTTCAGGGCTGGTACCTACTTTCTGGAAAACTCATAGCTTTAAACATCATATAATGCGCAGGGCAAGACCTGACCCTGGCACAGCTCCCTGACACATGGCAGCGCGTCCCTTCCACTCTGACCCCAGAGCTCTGGCAGTGCTGTCACACTGAAGCAGGGTGGCATGAGAGGGACAACCTGGGCTGGTGCAGCCAAACGGGTGCCTGGGATTTGGGAAATCCTCTGGCTGCCTGGAACTCCATTTTGCCAATAACTGGGACCTGGTACACTGCTTTGCTCCGAGACTGAGATCAGGGTGGGCTAAGGGAAGGACAGAGATGCACTGGTGCTCTCTCAGTTTGCTTTGGCTCAGCTCATCTGTGTCACTGAGCAAATCTGTGCCCAAAACGGGTCCTCAGGCAGGAATAAGCGCTGCTGGGGTTGGTGGTGTGCAGGCAGGCCCTGGGGCATCCAGCTTTCCACCCTCTAGCACTGATCTCAGCCTTGTAGGGCGTAGGAAAGCCCCAACAGTGAGAAAACAGCAGCTAAGGAAGGAATTGGGGTGCCTACCCCAAGCTGTCCTCTCTCCTTGAGCAGGGCAGAGGCCAAAGGTTTGAGTCAAGGCTGCAGATACCAATTCTGCTAAATCTCTTTTTCTGCAGTAAAAAAAACAACATGTGGCACGAGGTCGGGGCAGCCCATGCTGGGATTGTAACGCAGGACTTCGGATATGTCAGAGTCAAGCCCTGGCATCGCGAGGTGCTCCCTGCCTGAGTCACCCGATGGCAGTCTATGCAGACAATGAGACAACCAAGAAGCCACAGGCGAGAGGAAACAACTACTGCGTTTTACACCAAAGAAACCCACAGGTCTGGGGAGCAGTCTCCTCCAGGACCCAGCTTTCCCAGACACAGGGGTGGTGTCGGCTCTGTATCTGTATTTTGGCATCTCGCTGGGGTGAGCTGAGCAAAGCTGGGCGGCGTGGGCAGCCTCTTGCCAGGTGGGGAAGCCCCGGGTGCCATAACCACTAGGTGGTGCTTTGTTGACATAGTATTGTCAAGAAACCTCTTCCATCTGCTCCCAAAGGCAGCGGCAGTTGTAGAGATGCAGGCTTCAACTTTGCTGACTGTCTGCTGAGCTGTATTTTGCTCTGCAGCAAGGTCGGGGGTGCCCTTCCCTTTGAATTAGGAGGCTCAAATCGGCACTGATGAGCCATGGGCAAGCGATACCTTGCTGCAAACCCCCTCCTCTGCCTTCTCCCAGTCCCACCCATCGGGCTGCTACTGGTCAGTAGGGCAAAAAAGCTCACCTACCCACAAGTGCATTTTCAATCCTCATGCAAATGCTCTCTCTCTCTAGTTAGGCGATGTTTTATATTCAAATAGCGAGAATCTCAGCACGGGCTTTGCTTCTCCTGGCTTATTTTCAATTCGCTCAGTTCAGACAAAGACAGAGTGATCTGTATGATATGATACTCATCTGTATGATATGATACTCATCTGCATGACATGATACTGCAGCTTCCATGCATGGACATGAGGCTGAAGTAGCTCAAAAAGTAATAAGGGAATACTCATATCCTCTAATCCTCTCCCACGTTGCTGAGAATAATTAATGAATTCAAAGGTTTTTTTTTTAAAAAAACAGAAATCTTACTGTCTTTTTAGTGAAAGATGTTTGGCTCTAAATCAGATGCCTCTTCTTGATGTTCCTGCATGATGTGGCTTTGAAAGGGAACCTGCAGACAGCTCAGTATGGGGGAGAAAAACGCTTTTTTCCTAGCTTTTGCAAAATATTTCCAGCTTCTCTGCTAAGCTGATAACTGCCTAGTGTGACTAACGCTTGTGGTTTTCCCTCTGCTGCTGTTCAGTGAGCCATGCAGACCTGCTAAGAGGTTACCCTGTAGTCCTGGTGTTCAGGTCATACAAAAAAACCCCCTGTGATCTATCAGGATTCAAGCTCTCCTCTTGCTGATACCAGCAGCTCCTGCACCTTAAGTGCTGACCTAAAAAAAAAAAAAGCTACAACTGCTTACTCTGAGTTTTTTCCTGAATGGCTAATGCCAGATGCCAGCCAGTCAATGAAATACATTCTGGAGACAGCAAAGAGGTTTAATATATAGCATTAGTGGGAGTCCTGGGCTTAAAAATAGATTAAGTCACACAAAAATGTGTTTAAACAGACTTAAATTTATTCTCTGGCACATAGGTATTTGCTGATTTTATGGTATTGCTACTGGCAGCTTCTTCAAGGAGGCAGAGGGCTGGGATAATGTACTCTGGTACAGGTGGGGGCTGCGCCGGAGCCGTGGGAGGAGGAGGAAGAGGGCTCTAGGTCTGTGTTAGCAGAAAAGGCTGCAGGTTACCTTGGCTTTATCTAGAAAGCAATAGGTACCAGAGAGGAAAATAGACCAATTCTAGAAGAACAGGAATATAATCACAAAACAGCTCCTCGCTGGCCTTTTCTGGCTGGATGCTGGATGCAGATGTGCAGGGAGTTTGCTGCACAATGCTTGGAGCTGGAGGGAAGCTTACAGATCCCTCTGCCTTCCTCACTCCTCCACATTCGAAATACGGATGTGATTTAAAGGGAATACTACAACGTCTTTTTCCGTTTAAAGATGAACATTTAAAAATATTGGTGAATATTTAGAAATACTCTACTGGGGCTGAAGGGTCTGCCTGGGAGCCCCAGAGGCTCAGCTTCTCTGAAAGCAGAGCGCCAGCCAAGGTGGACACCAACCCCTCTGCTCTAAGGCACAGCCGCAGGTTACTAAGCACAGAGCCTTCGCCTCAGGGCCACGGCAGCTATTAACTGCAGAGACACCCAATTTTGTCACACAGGGCTGCAGTTATACAGACATTTGTGATGTTCAGTAACACTATGATGCCCACTGAAAGCGCTCCTCTATCCCCAGCACAAGATGTGCAAGTACCCGTGAGATGCAGTATGTCAGAAGAAAAGATATGGTGTGAATGCTGCTGAACAGGGTGTCTCATGCAGGTAACACTAGATGAGCAATACCTCATTCTCTCCCTTTTGGAGCTTGTTGTGGACCTAAAGACCTTGCACACTTCTCTTGATTAATCTACAAAGTCCTTGAGCTCTGAAGTGCCCCAGTGGTACCAGGGCTGACAGCACGCAGTGCCACGGGCTGGGTTTTCCCAGCCATCCATGTGGAGTCAGTGTGTTTCTCCAGCAGGAGAGGATGTTTGGATCCTACACCTGATCAGTTCCAAATTTTCTAGGGATATGCTCAGCACTGATGGGCAGAACCCTTTTGGTTTTGGCAGGAACAGCCTGACAGCACTCACTTCCAAGCATAATATCACCTGCCATCTGGTTACCATTTGTGAGGGAAATACGGATCACACAAAACCCTGCAGGGGAAGGTGAGACCCTGTTACATAGTCCCCATCCTCACATAGAAAGGACTGCTCACCAAGTCTGTGATGGACAAGAGAGTGAGGGTGCTGAAGGCAATGATGGAGAGCACCCCCAGCCCCTATCTGGTGACAGAAGCGGGTGCTGCTGTGCCACAGCTGGCACCTTACAGCAGGGAGGGAGTGCTGGAGCTCACAGAGCCCTGCATGGACCAAGGAACAGTACCGTGGAAGTTCCTGGGGCAACGTGAGCCTCCAGGAGCCCCCATGCAAGTGAAGATGGTGGCTGTTGGGGCAGGGAAGTGGTCACCCAGGTTGCTCCCACAGCAGCTGAAAGCCCCCTGTGGTGTACAGTACGCAGACAGGCTGGTAGAGGAGGCAAGAAGGTTACTAACCGCTCGAACGCGTTTGAGGCGCTCCTCCAACTTCTCCTCTGCTTCACGTTCCTTTTGTACTTCCTCCAAACGATTGATCAGTTCTGCAGCAAACTTCTCCGGTTCAACATGGATATCCTTTGGCATTCGGTATGTACGCTGGAGGGAAAAACACACCAGGGGTTAGCAAAAGATGCATGAAAAGATCACGTTTATTTTGCAGGCTTTGATAACTGGAAATGCCTGTTGTTCTGGTGGGGAGTTGAGGGAAGACAGGCTGGCAGACGCAGAGGTGCAGCCTAGGACCAGCAGGCTGGAAGCTGAGCCACCACCATGAGCTCCCCAGCCAGCACCAGCTCCACACACCACGGAAAGGTTTTCTGGAGCCATAATTCAGCAAGCTCTTTAGGCACCAAACTCCGCTTTGGGATGGAAGCGCTTGCTTTCCTCCCGATGTACATGTGGTCAACGGGAATATCATGATTTGAAAGGGTGGGAAAAGGATGTACAGACAAACCTCTCAAAAACTGTGCTTACTGTAGTGATGTTTTCACTTTGATAGAAAGGACTCTTACACAGCTACAGAAAGGAGGGGAAATCCTGTCACCTCCGAGACATCTCACTTCCCTCCATCTTCGGCTGCAGCCCACCCCAGCCACAAAAGGCCACTGTTCCCACAAAGCTCCCTCTCTTACTAGAGGATCCTGCAGGATTGCGTCTTCAGAGCCGTGCAATGATCCCCTGCTTGCTTTATCAATACAGCAACCTCACAAGCGCAGAGATACCACTTTTCTGTTTGCTCTGGGTGAACAAATGAGTATTTATGGGAGCTCAAGGGCATTCTTGGTTCCTTATGCTGCATTACCTTGTCCCGAAATTCCTGAGCTCTCGGATAAGAAGTTTGTGAAGTATGAAGCTGACAGCCACTGTTTTTTCCCCTTCTTTTTATCCCTTCTGCATTATTTAGTTAAAATAGTAGAAAAAATAATATGACACAGCAGAGATAAAAGTTAAATTTGGAGGAAAAATATATGGGAAATTCAACAGTATAAAAATGTGTATTCAAATATTTCAATACCAACATGAGAGATATATACATTCTATGGGACCAGAGACAAAATTAAATGTGAAGATGTGAGATAATTCATAGTGAAAGAACAAATGCAGCACCAGAAGCAGACATGCAGCTTGAAGTCTTTAAATGAGGATTAGAGACCACCTGAATTTATCTTATACTAGCCAAAAGATCAAGGCAGAAGACTAAAATGTTGCCTCAAAAACTGACAAAAACATGCAAATCATATTGGTTTTCTGTTTGCTGTCTGCCGAGTAAAAGGTAGGGGAAGAAAAATAGAGGCAGTAAGTATCAGACTGATGGCACCGAGAAGCTGGAGACATCTTTTATGACACCCAAGTTGGGTCGCAGAGGTCTCAGTTAACACGTATGAGCTGCCAGGTGGCTCCCACCCTGGGCTGACAAAGTCTTTGCTGCCACCAGGACCTCCAGCCCTGCCAATCAATGGCCTGTATTTAAAAGAAACACTGCAGAAAAAGATTTTCATCAATAAAAATGACATTTCGTCTTGAAATATTGGCACTAAGGGACAAAGTAGCATGCTTTGTGTTGTCCAGAAATGGGGCCCAGATGTGCCCCACCATGGGACAAGACATGGAAGAACTGGTCCCTGCTCTGTTACTCCCTCGGGAGCTTCTAAGATCCAAGTGATGTTTCCCTGTTTGCCCCCACATATCCCAGGGGAGCACTTCTGGCTAAGGGAGTCAGCTTTCACCAGAAAGCTCAAACTCACAACCACCACCATCCATCTCATGAGGCAGCACCTGTGATTCCCGAGGAGGAAAATCTCTCCCTTGCCTGACAAGTCGCAACCCATCGGGTGATGTGTTCCCTCCCTCCTGCCACCTCAGACATGCCAACTCTCCCTGCGGTTGTTTATAAGATGGCAGCACCAAGCCCTGCTCCGCTATAAACTTAATGAGCCTAATGAGAGGCAGCTTGGCGCTCAGCAGTCACCATCTCGGGTCTCCCTGTTGCAGTTACCACAGCGGCTTCCATAGAAAAGCAGAACCGGGAAAGAATTTCCCTTTATTTTTATAGCCTTTGATGCAATGAAGCATCCCAAACCAAAGCCTCTCCTGAGCCCCCAGCAGCAGCGGGTGGAAAGGCTGAAGTTTGCTAACCTGTGTGTTTGAGACGTGTTCTGATAAGGTGGTCCCCTCCAGGCCCAGCAATGCCTGAGGTCCACAGCTCCGCCTCTAACAAAGATGTGAAGACATTCAGGGCCACTGCTGTACCCAGGAAACTCGAAATAAGACGATTTTGGTCTTTTACAACTAATACTTCAGCATGTTTATCCACAGTTTCTCGAAGTCTGGAGGTGACTGAAGCGCAACTACAGAAATGAAAATAATCGAACCCAAGACTCTCCAGGATGAACTCATTTTCCTCTCTCTTTGATAAGCTGCTGCATGTGCAAAACCCAGTGACCCATATTTGGAGCTTTACACTCGGCACAGAGGTCCTCAGCAGCCTGTTCGAGGCTACAAGATGCTGTCCCCTCTCTGAAGCCATCTCTGAAGGGTCTCCCTGACCATCCAAGTGCAATGCAACTGGAATAAACCTCACTTCTCCCCATGGATACCGGTTGCATGTGCCCTACGTTGTCCTGGCAGGTAATGATGACTCACAGAGAGCTGGCCAGCAGGATTATGCTCTGAACTTCGCCATGGGTCTGACTTTATTCCAAGCTCAAAGGATGAGCTGCACAGACTTCCCCAAAAGTAACAGTATTGCAGAATAATGAATGCAAATTCCCTCTGCTGAAACAATACAGATAACTGCTGAGGGCTCACTCTATCTCCCTGGACAGCAAACACAGACTGCATTGACCTGGTTCAAAAGGCTTATGACAACGAAGTGTTTGAAACTTTTATCAAAAGACGGTCCTGACTTCGGAAGGGAGACATACTCCATCAAAAACCTGCCAGGCTGAGCCTATGCCTGGAGGAGGCTCCTTCAGGGCTTCAGGATTCTGAACATGCCCCAGCTTCCCCCGGGCATACAGAGCCTACCGAGGGAGTCATAAACAAGATGTTTATTGTTCTGAAACCAGAACGGCTCCCAATGCTTTTGTTTCAAGTAAAGGGTGCAGCACCCTCCGAGAGCTGGCTGAGTTTGGAGGATCCAGTCCTCCAGTCTGGACCAGAATGAGACCTCTGGCCATTCTGGGTCAAGAAATCAGAAAGGAAGCGCTTCATTTTAAAGAACTGTTTTATCTACAGCTGTCTTATCTAATGCTGTATTTAATTATCTATCTACTTCTATTCAGTGCCACTAGTTCAGACAGGTCTGTCCAGAGCCAAACCACGCTGAGCCGGGGAGGTTGCAGAAAACAACGGATGAGAGGCTGAATGACAGATGGGCTGGCAAGAAACCGCTTGAACTGGTCTGCATGGAACAATCTTTCCTACTGACAGCTACGAGGAAGGATTTCTTGGGGTATCTATCACCAGAATACTGTCCTTGACATGCAAAGCATCTGAAGCTTTGGTACCTTTGGGAAGCAGCAGCCTGCTAAGAACAAGTAAGATACACAAGCTTGCCAGTAATTCCACTTAGCACCCGCTATCATGTTTTCTCCTTCTTTTCTTGGAGCCGATGGAGTGGGAGTTGCATGGATTTTGCTCCACGAGGCAGATGGAGGTCTTGGGGTCTGATGCATTTCACTTTCCCTGAGAAACTAAGGTTTGAGGACCAAGTTGCACACCAAAGCACACCGCCATCCTGAATGTGTGGGTTTACTATGATCTATACGTGAAAAGGCAGAAAGGGAAGAATCGCACTGTGTCTTGGGGGCTTCCCGTGGGAAGAATAAACCCCAATTGCTCCGAGATGAAATAGCAAGTTTTCCAATGTCATCTTTGGGTAGAGGTCTCTAACCAGCCCCAGGGATCCATGGATTGGGCTGAACCATTTCTGACCGATCCAACCGGGCCAAAGAATTCTGTGTTGGTACATCTGCCTCTTCTACAGCAGGTTTGATGCCTTCACGACACCTGAATGGCCGATGTTAGATCACAAGTCAGTGTTGGAGATGAAATGGAGATGGCAGGCTAGAGAACCCAAGAGAAAAGAACTTCTGAACCTCCAGGTTTCCCAGACTAATAATGGATTCCACTGTGTCATATGTTTTTAAAGGGTAAATGGTATTTCCATACCAGAAGCACTTGTGGCAGAGCTCACGGATAGCTCGATTTTAGCATCCATTTTGGCAGCATTCAGGGATTAGCAAGGAGTCCCACTACTGCAAGGCATTTGAGGAAAAAGGCATCAAATGGCTGATGGGAATTCTGAGTAGGTTCCCAACTCGCAGGAGCAGAAAGCTCATTTAGCTGCAGTTATCCAGGGCTCCTCCTGTACGCTCCTCACTTGTACAGCACTGCAGGGTGGTCACTCGAAATCTTCTGGTCCACCCAAGAACACTATGGAAGCCATCTCTGCACAGAGGACATCCTTCTGGGGAAGTTCAGCCATCAGCCTGACCCACTCTGCTGCTGCTTCCACTTTTTTTTTCTCACGTGGGAATAGTGTAAAGAGCTGCAGCTTCCTCGATTGTGGGGCAGGACACGAGGGAGGACCAGGACACAATGATCAAGCTACAGCAAGAACAACCACAAAATGGCTTCTTTATGCAGTTAAACAAACAAACAAACAAAAAGGAATCCCAAGTCTTAATGCTTGAGGTTGGATTTTTCTGAATTTGTTGGGAAAAAGGAGCAGGTCCCATCCTCTCCTGGGCACACATGAATGGCAGAGCTGGGGTAAATACAGTGCAATAGCACAGGTACGGCCCTGCACTCTCTGGGCTTTCACCATTCCTTTGGGAACTTGCTTGCTTTTTCCTTCCTTGGTGCTCCAGGACTCTGCTCGAACCCAAGGGAGAGGTGGAAAACCACACGAAAAGCAACACTCACCCGCCGTGGAATGGCTTCCTGCGAAAGGCACAAAATGAAGGTCTTGTTGCCTGCTAGAGACCTTCACCCGTTGAATTCCTGGGCAGAGCACCATTTCACAAAACACAACTATTACAAACTTATCGAGCACTGGTGAGTTTGTAAGTGTGGAATATGCAGAACACAGCCATCCACGCACCGGCATAACAGGGCAACCCACATAACCATCACGTGCCTTTGTTATTTGGAGGCAGCATGGCTGTTGGAGCTAGCGGGCAGTCTCCTATGAACATATAATCACTACAGTTTATACCTTCTGGACCTAACTAAAAGTGCTGCTATTAAAAGCAATATAAGTTCTTTCACAATTTTGCATAACAGCCCCATAACTCATTTGTAAGGGAACGGTAAGGTCTCTAAAGGACTTTTGAAATGACTTTTCGGAAGTAGGAGGTTTTCTACTATCACTAGGAAAACATGCCATGCATTCTGCAAGCACTATCAGCATGGACTCTGGCTACGCGGGTTAGATATGAGGCCATAAAGACCTTCACTCAAAGGCTGTAATTGAGTCATAGCTACACGTTTAAAAGCTAGTTAACCACCAGGTCCTGATGGAGACGGCTTCAGCTACGGGCTACCAGATAGCCCAACCACCGGCTTCAGAAAGCAATCCTTGAAGAAACATTTGCATGGCTCCCTGCTAATTAGGGAAGTTTAATTCAATAAGCGTGCAGTTAGAGGTGATTTTAAAAGCCTAACTTTATAACATTTCACACTGGTGTTGTCAAAACATATTGTCTAATTACCTTCTCCTTTCTTGGCTGATTGATAAGCGAGGGCAGAGCAACGCCTCTCTGAAGTCGATGCCAATTCCGTGTCAGTAATTGGCTGGCAGGAGGTGCCAGAGTGTCTGAACTAAACTTTTATTCCCCGGAGAAAGACTAGAACTAACTCAACTTCTCAGTCCTCCGCTCCCATATAAATATGCGTCAAGATGCCTTTTTCCCTGGGACTTAAAATTACAGTGCAGAATCTAATGGGAACAGCGGATGTTTCACAGAAAAATCCTTGTGAAGCATCTGTGTGTAGTTTAGGAGGAATATGTAATTCTAAAAGACCGTGTAGATAAGTAGGATAATATAAAAATTTATAAGCAGCAGGTGGCCAATTTAAACCTTGTTTTTCCCCCCGTTTTTAAACTGGTTTCCAAAAAGGTCGACAAAATTTAATGCTAAGTAAAACTAATTAGCCTGCAAGGAACTGCTGCTCCAATGACACTTATTCAGTTCAACAAAAGAAATGCTTGGCAGATGGAAGTTCGTTAAAGCAGAGCTCACTATACATATTTAATGCTCCATACTCGGAGTTTATAACCTGCAGTTCATCCAGGCATTGCCAGTGCAGAAAGCCACTGTTATTTTCATCCGAAAGGTAAAGCCACTGACAAGCTTTGAAGTCAGAGAATATTCACTCGGTCGTTCCCACTGTTGGGGAACAGCAACAACAACAACAACCAAAAAAAAAAATAAAGGCCAAGCTTTCAAACTTCGACTCTAACAAAGCCATGCTTACAGTAAAAACGGCATCAAGTGAAATAAAAAGGCACCCAGCCAGCCTTTTCAACAGTGACCACACTGTGAAAGCAACTGTGTGAAAAGAGAGGTGACTGAGCAAGGATGGCTAGTGAGCGTCTGCAGCCAGGGCTTTTATTGTCAACCCAGTGATCAAAGCACAGGAGACCCTCTTAAATCTAAGGAAAATAATCTAATTTAAAAGGCAAAACAAAGAGTGGTGGTTTTGTTGTTGGGTTTTTCTTGGTGGTTTTTTTTTTTTAAAATCAGATTAAAACAAGGGTGTATTTCTGCTGGTATTGTGCTGCTTTGAGCTGGCAGGATGAGAACAGCTGCGCGAAGTTTGAAGGCACTTCTGGAAAAAGCAGATGGAGGCTTTTTTTTCCTCCCTATTTGATTTGTGCCGGAGTCCAGCTGTCCAAAGGGGAAAGAAGCACCTTTATTCCCTGCTAGACATTAAATGTCACCTGTGTAACTTCTCACAAAGAGAAAAGAATAATAAGCAGAGCTGCAGATGGTGCTGCAGAGCCCTAGCAGGCATGTTCATCTTCCAAAGCTGGTTGCTTACCTGAAGCAACCAGGGAAACGGTATCAGACAAATGAAAAACGCCTGCACCTTCTTTGCTCTCCTGCCTCGTACCCCCAGGCAGGCTTTGCCAGGTCCTTGAGAACAGATTACAGCTCCCTTTGGCTGCCCAGTGCAGAAATACCGCTTGGGACAGTTGTGTTTCTCCCCGGCTGACCTTGGCTGAGAGCTACATCAGCCTCCACATCCAATAGCCTCCTACACCTTCCAAAACACCTCCAGCTCACCCAGGGGTACGTAACCCGCGTGTAGGTAGATGCCAGCCAGCGCTTCCATTCTCATTGGGAGAAAAAATCGGCTACTGACTGAACGATTAAGAAAAATTATGTGTTTTGGGAAGCCCTGGATGATGAGTTTGGCAGAAGGCTACTAAGCCCTTGATTAGCATGGTGTAATTCCATCTTAAAACATCCCCAAATGAATACAGTGCTAAGGGGGAGGGTTAAACTCGAGCAAGCAGAGCAACTGCATGCTAGAGATCTCACATATTTTGCATATTTACCTCTGGGGAAGGAGATAGTGCTACTTACAGGAATGTGAGGTAGTGGCACACGTCCATTTGCTTTGGCACTTTCTTGCATCTCTCTGCGATGCTGCTTTCGGAGTCTGTACGGTGGGATCCCATCTCTGCCGGAATAAAACAACAACATGCCCTGCTTTAGTGCCTTGCTCTGATACATGATGTTCATTTAAGCCTTGCTGACGCAGAGTGGCAGGTAGGAAACCCCTTCACGTTTGAGAAAGGCTTTGCATGCCCAGGGCGAGCATGGCAGAGCAAGAGGAACCCGTGCGGGGAATGATGCTCACCCAGGCCCCCGCACCAGCAGCGCTCGGGCACCGGGTGCCAGGGGGACTTACACAGCGTCTGCTGGGAACAGAGAGAGGCAGGGCTCCTGTGACTGCTGCCCTAGGCAGAGGGCAAGGAGAAGGACTTGGACCGCATCCTGGCACCTTTTATAGTTGGTTGCTTTCTACAAAAGAGTCTGTAATGTGCAGTGTTAACCACAGGGCAGGCTAGGAGGGGGAGGAGGAGGAGGAGTGGGAGCTCAGTGCGCATCTACACCCAAGGGGACCTCGGTCAGGGAACAAGGTATATTATTTTTAAGAGAATGTGACAACTTCTCAAATGGCTTATCAAAGTGAAGGGGTAGATTCTGCTGCTCTTAAGATGATCTGTAGCTCAGACTGAAATTACAGGCTTGATCCTGGAGTTACTGTGTGGAAGAACCTTGCCCTTGCCCCAGAGGAGGCAGGACGAGGTTAGGGAGGGATGCCATGGCAGTGACACCCAAGCAAGCTCTGCTCAGGTTTGCGCCCTTGCTGAAAAAGCTGGTGACGGAGGTCTCTGCAGAGGAAGGAGACAGTGGTGGCAACGATCCTTGGTCCTGACAGATTGGGAGCCGTGTCCGTGGCTCTGCCTGGAGCTGGGGGACAGTGCAGACCTGCTCTGCCGAGACACACTCAGCAAAGACAGGGGCCTGGGTGCACGTGGGTGAAGGGTCAGAGCCACCAGGCTTCACTCAGCACCACAAACCATCACTGGCTGAGGATAACTTCAGGAGAAGAAAGGAACTGCATTTTTGTTCTCACCATTGCGAGCAGCAGGCTTACACCTGGGGGCGAGGGGAATCCAAGCAAGGTGGAGCTCAGTTATGAGATAAGGACACAGGCCCGTGTCCTGGTGACACCAGATTGTTTTGGGAAAAATCAACAAATGCAAAACCAAAAGCCAGCCCGGAGCTTGGCTATTTGGATTTTTTTTAATTTATTTGACACATTTCCCCGACTCAGTAAAAGTAATTGCTTGAGAAGGGCATGCATTGCCACAGGAAGGGGTGAGAATGGAGGGGTTTGGTTTGTCACAAGAACCAAGGAACTTCCACACACATGCGCTGTCTCCTTCCAACCCAGCACCCAGCAGCACAAACCAGCCCGTCCCAACCCATCTCACAACAAGATGTTTGCACACGCCAAATGTACTTAGCACCTACACCCCCCTCCCCAATTGCCCAGCACAGCTGCTTCTCCAGAACAGAAGCCAAGCCGTTTAACCAGTTGATTTTTAAAGTCAAGATGCCATTTGGCAAGGGAAAAACAATTTACTGCGGTGTTTTGCCTGCAAACCTCTTGAGTTACAACCACCAGCCAGTGTGGGGATGGTCACCATCAGCAATCCTTCCCCTTTCCACTCTGGAAACGCGGGCAGAATCGCCACCAAATTACATCAGCCGAATGCAATTTCATGCGGTAACTAACCCAGGTGTTCAAAACGAAACACCATTAAAAGAAAATAAACCCTGTGATTAAGGCGAAGTGCTTTTTTAGTAGGAAGACAAATGAGAGAAGAGAAAATTAGGCGGGCTAATTACAGCTCTGGCTAGTGGCTGCAGGTAATGCGGGAGGAGGAAGAGCGCATCTGGGAGCATCACCTCGGCTGCGCCCGGCAGTGACACCGGACGGGAGCGCAGCAATTTCCCCGAGCGTTGCTATACCGACCGGCGATTACGATAGCTTTCATTAGGCAGCTTCATTTTCTTTAATGACAAACCTCCATTTGAAAAACAACTCGAGAGTCCCAACGGTTAAAAGAGTTTCATCGCCATCGCGACGCGGCTTTTTTTTCCAGACTGGATGGCAACGAAAACAACTGGCAATTTTTACAGAAAAAAAAAAAAAAAATAATCTGGGGAATTATTTTAGTCATTGCTGGTTGGCATCAATAGACAACATTTCAGCTTAACTGCCGCACAAAACCCGGGTGCCAGAACACAACTTGCACGCTAAAGCCACCCGGCCATTCGCGGGAAAAGCGGCATTATATTAGAAGGTGCAATTTTTCTTTCTTTCTCTCTCTCTCTTTTTTTTTTTAAATTCTCCCCAGCAGCAGTCCCAGCGGAAAGAGCGACTTTTGTTCCCAGCACAGTAGCGAAAGGCTGATAATGGCCTCTAATCTATCCGGCTTCAAACACATGTTCAGCCCCGCTGTGCTGCCTTTGATGTCATTTTAACTAGATTCCCCAATGCCACCTCTGAACTTGGAACATTCCTTCGTTCAATGTACTGTGCCAACTCAACCAGAGGAAGCAAATTCAAAGATAAGCACTTTAATTTTATCCCAACAAAACCTTATTCAGTAGATGGGGGGAAAGCAAGGAAAACCAATACCGTACTTTTGTTTTCCTTTTGTCAGGTAGCTTGCTTTGAGATATTTTCAATAGATAGAGAAATAATATATATATATAAAAAAATCAAAACTTTTTTAGAGCACATCTACTCTTAAAATAAAACTTTCCCAAACTGTTTTTCCTTGTTTCATCACGTGATTTTCTCTAGCACCAGAAAGCTCTGCGCTGAAATGCAACGGGGGCAGCAAGAGTATTTCTATTGTTTATTTAATGATAATGCAAATGATTTGCTATTGGGAAAACGCGGGGGGGTTCCTCTCCAAACCCAACCGACCTGCAAGAGGCTCTGGAGGTTTTGCTGTGGCTCTGAGGTTGGACCCTTCTATCAAGAGCTGTCTTTGCTTCTCTGTAGACTTCCTCCAAACCCAACCATTAAGCCTAACTAGTTGGAAATCATCACTGAGGATCTTTTAAATTAAAAAACTTGTTTAAATATAGCAGAACTCAAGGTCATTCTGGATCACTGGCCGTAGGAAGGACGGGAAACAAAACCACAGCGAAGCTGATCTTTTCTACCAATTACTCTTATCAAAGCACCACCGTCACCAAGAGACCTTTCTCGCAAAAAAGAAGCATGATGGGAAAATCGCCAGGCATTTTGGCCAAAAGCCAGTCATCCGAGGAATAATATTTAATCCACAAGGTTTTTTGAAGGAGTAACCGCTGTCCTGAACCCCTGTGCCCTGGGGAATGGCCATCCTCACTCCGGGGGAGGTTCGACTGGAACTGCGGAAGACCATTCCTCTGTCCAAGCCCACCAGCACCAAGGGCTTCCCAAGCGCCTGGGGGAAGGCAAGATAAACCAAGATAAGGCAGGACACATGATAAGACCCAGAGGAAGGAGTATTGTTGTTTAGTTGGACCACAACACTGAGCTAAAGAGGAAGACATTACCTCTTGTTTACCCAAGTAAGCTCTTGCAGAAATAAAGAGAAGAAAGATACGGTCCTAAGGCGTTTTTGCATCTGAATTGGAACATCACATGGCAATTTAATACGTTTCAGCTTCTGCCCATTGCCTTCCTACCTAGATTTGCCTTAATTTCCCTCAAGTATCTCTGTTGTGACACCCCCCACCATCACCCAGAGGCTGTCTCCGCCGCCTGGGGAAGATGCTATCCATACGCCGGGTTATTCGAGACAGCAAGAGCAGTTCAGGACACACCAGTAAACGCTGCTGTGATCCTGGGGCAGGCTCCGACCAGCTTTGGGGGGGTGAGGCAGAGCCCCAGAGCCCCGGCCCGCCACCGACCACCAGCGGTGAGCGATTCACCCCACCTGCTGTCATGGGGCCAGCGCTCGCTGGAGCTTTTCGCCGTGTCCTCTCCAGACCTTGCCTCCACACAAACCAGCTAAAACAACACAGCTGCCGTGCCTATTATAAAAACAGGTTTGAGCAGAGAGGACCGGAGCTGTTTTGCCTACAAGGGCAGAGGAATTTGTATGACACAGGAAGACTGAAAAATAATCAGCGGAGCGCAGGCATTTAAGAGCAATGTTTTTCAAGCCACTCAAAAAGCAAACTCCTCCAACAACAGGGACTGATAACATATTTGTTATATAAATTCAACCCATTACAATAATATTTACCAGTGCTTGGAAAGACATCCGGTTGAAAGTTTGTCTTTTAGGCAAGTGTGCTTGCAGTTGGTACCACAGAAATGACTTTTAAAAACACTTCGGTGAGCCGGGCGCTCCCGAAAAGCCTGTGCCCGTCTCCTTTTGCCCCAGCTGCATTGCCCAGGTCTTTGCATGGCTGGGCTGTGGGTGCAGCCACATCCAAACCCCGCTTTGCCGTGATCAATACGGTATCAAAGCTTGGAAGGGAGCTGGTGACAACTGCAACGCATCAGAGTACGAGCAACCGCTCAGCGTGTCTGCCTTCTCCACCGACTTGAGTGGGCCAACACTGGAAGAGCACGCCTTGCATTGAGCCATGCTCTCTGTGTGCCCGCCTGTTTTCCTGGTTTATTAGCACTCCTCAATTAGGCGACATTTGCATCCTGATTGTCTGGACACACTCTCCTCTGATGGAGGGTCACAGAGGTTTCCGCCTTGGGATCACACCCCGTTCACGGGCTGCCTTGGAGCAGGAGCCAGATTTCTTCATTATTGAGCTTGACTGCTGTATGTAAACAGCAGACCTAGGGAAGAACCTCGCTCATCAGCAAATGAGGCTTTCATTGCCATTTTCCTTAGAGGAGGCCTAAATTCAAAGCACCGAGACATGCAAGTCTTGTCAAGCAGCAGGAGTCCCTTCTTTAACTCGTGTCTGGTTGTTCTTCATTTTTGCTGCCTTGAGCAATTCTGGAAAAATTCCTTTGAAACTCGGGAGGCAGATAGGTTCAGCAATGCCATGTAAAAACTGAACAAAACCTGGTACTGGAGTTTTAAAGGACGTAATGAAGAGCAAGTATTGAAAGCAGGCAGAGTCTTTGCAATCCAAAGGTCAAGGCTGGATGTCCAGAATCCCAATTTGGGGATCAGTCTGTATGCATCCAGTTTGAGATGCACAGAAAGAGAGATCACAGGTTTACGCTTGTGATTTTTGAGAGTTACTTAAAATGAACCACTGAGATTGGGTTAGTTATTAGCAGAAGGCAGCACATGTATCAGCGGTAATTAAAGTCCTAGAAGCAGACTATGGTGGGCATAGAAGGGATAAAACGCCTAAAGGAAAAAGGAGAAAAGAATAAAGAATGCATAGGATGGTCAAACAGAAATTATTCTGCCTGTGAAAGAAATAAATTATGGCTACTGAAATAAAAATTAGGAGGGTGAAGAACTCTGGCATAAATTATCGCAGGTATAACCGTCAGTGCAACCCCATGAGCCCACCGGACCAGTGGAAAAGGAAGTGCTAAAAGCTAATTAATTCTGAAGAGTTCTTACATCTGCCTCTCCTGATAACAAGAAGTTACACGACCCCTGCTAGCTTCAGAGTACTCCTCCATATAAATTGATGAATATGAAGAATCACAGAAGGATGTGGCAAAGCAGCTGGATTTGTATCAAACTAAGCCTTTAATTAGCGGTCCTCCACAGCTTTCCGTCCCAGGGGCATCCTCTGCCTCCCATGTCCCTTTGGCCAAGGTCTGTACAGATAAGGTGTGAGGGGCTGGCGGCAGTGAGCAGAGTGGACTAAATAGCTGCTCCTCAATGGCTCTGAGACTCCACAGAGCTACTGGCTCACACAGAGCCACCGCAGCAACACAGAAGACCCCTGACCACGTCACGCATTCACAGGTTCCCTGTGTTAACTGGGGGCAGGTGGGGAGCTGTTGTAGCACCCACTAAGAACCTCTGTGACACAGGCTGGAAAGTTTCTCCAACAAGGTCTGACAGCTCCTGATGTTCCCACCGACACTAAACGAGCCTCTTGGAGGACTTTGTGTTTACAGCACTGCCGTTAATAAAACCCTCTCCCTAATTCTGTAAACCTGTCATCTTTCGCTTGGAGAATCAAAGGGTTTCTGCTCTACAGAAAGACACTTTGCATTTGCACTACTAAAACCAGACCAAACATTGAATATTTTTGCCCAAATCCTTTTTTTTATCACAGAGATGCAGTCACAACAAAATCTCGTAACCCCTTTTTTCTCCCTTTGCAGACCATCTTGAAGGAAGGCATCTCATGGGTGAGATACAGGGCGCTGTCAGGAAGGTAGGAACTACAAAAAAGCAAAAAAGATTTGGCAGGGGCTTATCGGTACAAGTTGTGTTAAAGTGCAGTGGTCACCAGACATAAACTACAACTGGTCAGTCACCAATCCTATGGAAGGGCAATTGCAGACCGAGCACAGTTTGGCAGCAAAAAACCTCAAGAGGAGAAGTACCCAGGTAAGTAAAAAGCTCTGTCTGACATTCAGAAGATACTACATCCCAAATCACTTACTGCAAAGCCATCCAGCATTTCCAATATTGCTTGCAGCTGGCAAGAAACACTGCAGGAACTCCAACTGAGCATCGTTTGTTTTAGTTTGTTCAAACCATTTGATGTTGCAAATGCTCCTGAGACTGGCAAGGCTGAGTAGCCTGCACAGTGACCAAACAATCCCGCTTCAAAAGAAAGCGAGAATGATCATGACCTTGGGCTAGTCAGATATTCCCCCCAACACCAGCTGCGGCAAAGTGTCCCCCAGACCAACACAACAGCAGCACCGCTGCAAAAGAAACGAACGTGCTGTTCATTCACGGGATAGGAGTTACTTACACGCTGCTATCGGTCAGCGACATCGTATCGGCATCACTGGACATGCTCTGCTGCTCGCTGTCATTGGCACTGGTCGCTGGTGCCAAAGCGTAGCCCGTGTTGACATAGTAAGGGTTAACAGGCTCTCTCCACGACCCATGCCTGCAAGAAAAACGAGAGAGTCAAATTAGAAGGACGAGACCTTGACCATACTCTGCGTCACTGGGCAGGAGGACTCTGCCTGGAGCCCCAGCATCCGCCACAGGCTACAGAATAAGCTGTGTTCATATTAAGTTGCACTGGGAGAACCATGAACAGTTTGACCCATAACTGGAAGCAACATGGAATCGTGGAGCACTGAAGATGATACTGTCAGAGATGAAGAAGGGACCGAACAAGACTATATGGAAGAAGCCCAGTTCCCATCAGGATCTATGGTGTCCATTGGCTAACTGCTTAGCATTGTCATTCTATGGGCATGGGAGGACATCTAAAAGCAACACCTAGATAATAAGACAGCATTTTTCTTAGTCAAATCAGGCTTCTTTCCACTCTTCCAACTGCGAGGGATGCACAGCACGGCTCATGCATTCTATGCTTGCTTTTACATCCTTTTTTACTCCAACATGTTTGCCAAGGGAGGGAGGTAAAGCAAGAAATGGCTGTTGCTTACAACGCAGTACCTAAAGCTGACCTCGAACGTCACGCTCGGATACATCAAACGCTTGCAAATTCCACCAGGAAGGACCATCTAATCACACCGGCTTTTCCAATGGACAATCTGGCCAGGGATCTATGGAGGCTACTTTGTACACAACCACATGCCTTGTCCTGCAGACAGGTTACTCAAGTATACGTGCAAGCAGGCCAACCTCCTTCTCTTAAACAAAAAGTTAGAAGAGAGCCTGCCTGCATGAGCTAGCTTGGGAAGCGAGCTCCTTGCTCAGGAGGAGACCTGCATGAAGGGTGAAGCAGCCTGAGGAACAAGCAGGCAAGAGCTCCTTCACACTGATTCTGCCACTGGCATAGAAGAGCTACGGCTGCCAACGTGCCTCCAGCTCTGCTACACCGCAGGACAGTCAGGCCACGCAGGCATCTTGTTGTCACTGCAAGTAATTTTGTAATTTTGCCAGGAGGAGGAACGAGCTGAAAGGCTCACACCAACACAGCATCATTTAATCCCCCACTACCCCTCTGCGTGAAGAGCAGCATTTGCAAGATATCCTGAAGTTTATGAATTCCTGGCTTTTCCAAGCTCTGTTAACAGCTCTGAAAACCAGAGTCCTGTTTTAATTCAGATCACGAAGCTCATCAGCATGATCTTTTATTTAGCAACTCAGTAACCGGCACCTAGTTGATGTGGTTTGTAAAGAACCTTGAGAAACACCTTCAAGGAGGACTCATCATTCAATTTGTGCTTCCCTGTTCTGCTGTGAAAAGCTTTTCTGGCTGTACTGCAGTGGTCAAAGTCCTACAGACAACAGAAAACAGCCCCTGCCCTGATGAGTTTACATTTAGATAAGACAAGGAAGCCCATGAGAAAGGCACAGATGGAAGGACCAGAGGCGAAGACAGCAGCAAAGGGAAAAGTTGGCAGTTTCTGTATATTTGCATAGAGTAGAAACACAGGATGGCCACTGCACGGACCGGGACTAGCAGACAATCCATTGAAGGCAGAGGTCTTCAGAATGATTTATGTATAATACGGTACTCGCTCTACAAGGATGGAAGCATTACCAAAGTATTTTAAAACCCGAATTTGACAGGGCTATAGCACACCGCTCACCCAGCTCCTCTTCACCATGTCCTTCTGCTCCTAGAAACAGAACCAGACAATTTTCCTTGTAATACACAGGGTCATGGATGTTCACTGGTCACTTAAGAAAAAAATCATATTGTTTTAGGTCCATTATGCAGTCAGTTAGAAACAAATTACCCTCCTATTCTCACAAAGAGAAAACTAATATTTTGCTTGCCGCAAGCCAACCAAATCTCCAAGCTATTTCTCCTCGGATGATGACGCTCAGTACAGTTGCAGAGTGGTGCAAAGAGCATTCAAAACTGAGTTTTTCACAAGGCAAAGGGAGCCTTGTGAGGTTTCTCCATGCTCGGGTGCGGTATAGACTCAGGTGGGTACGAATGCTTATGGGCACCCTGAGATGGCGAGTCACCACGGACGTCTTCTAGCACGCAAACTTTCTGTCACTGTCAATGTGCACTGGAGCAATCTTATTTCTATATTCCATCAGATTTCAGAACTGCTTTCTAGGGCAAATATTTAAGGCTGGAAATAATTTGAACAAGTTCACCCTAAAAAGGAAGGTATAATCAGTGAAAACCGTACCACCATCACCTCCCCTCACCAGTTCTCCCCTTGAATAATGGTCAGTTCTGAACATTAAAGGAGCACTGTGCAGTGCAACCCTCCTGTCGCATCCGATGTGACAGTTGCGTGATGGAGGCTGATAAAACCTCTTAAATTGAGGCAGGAATGATGAATGGCTCAGGCCTTCCCTGCAGGCAGAAAGAAGGCTGTTTTTTGGACAACCCAATTAAAATATAGCATCGACTTCTAGTGGACCTTCTGCCAGGACTCTCTGGATGAGGCACGGATTATTCTAGCAGTATATTAAGAAAGCACTATGATATATAGAATCAAATGCAGAGATCAATCAGGTCTTCCTTTGTAATTGCTGATACAAAGACAGAAGAGTTCGTTGGGTACAGATCTGAGTTGGCTGAAGGACCTAAAAGTGAGCAGATGGGTGCTGGGTGGTCCCTGGCCACTCTGGAGGAGTTGGGATGGATGGGCTCTCCTGCAGCGCTCCATGGCTGTGGGCTTCCCAACGAGGATGCAGGCAAAAGTTTTGTCCCAACTGTTGTATTTAGCTAAAATTACAACACTTAAGCATGTATACAACAGGGATTACTTCAATTTTAGCTCCGCCTCTAATACATCAATGCAAATGTAAACTTTCAGTAAGCGTAAGTAGATGGAAGGGGTATAGGATTTCAAAGCAATCATAACAGGTTACATTACTTTTGAGGAATCCATCTGTATTCAATCCTCCTCCTAATGTTCCTTCTCCTTGACAACTCTCTTCAGCTGGCTCGTATCACTATTTGAATGTTTTGTGCCGTACCTCTGAAGAACGTTTTCAACATCTATTAGGAGGAAAACATTAAAGGAACATGGAGTCTAACAAAAAAAAAAAAACAACCCGGTCACTTCTGATCTGGGAGGGGAGGCTGCTTTAAAAGGGATACAGGCACACTCGGAGCAATTTGAAATGTCAGCTAAAAACCTCACATACGGAGCTCTATGTGCTGATAAGGGCGATAAAAGGAAAGGTGAGCATTTAAAGTTAGACTTCACAAAAATTCCTGCAGACTTCCGGATTTTATTTTTTTTTTTGACGGAAAGAGTAATGAACGGTTTTTGAAATGAACACAGAACTTTTCACACATTACAGAAATAAAGCTGCACGTCTCTTCCGCAGCTCTCAGTTGCTCAACCCTCAAAATAATCACATAGGGAACAATTATAATAGAGATCACAGCGACCCAAGTCAGTCAACCTGACCAGCTGCCTTTTCTTTGCATAAAGCCCTCCACTGATCTCTGTCAATTCTGGTAATGCTGACAAGGGCCAAAAGTGGTGTAGAAAACCAGCAAGCATCTCCTTAGGGCTTCCTTCTACCCGGTCAGGTTATTTTGCATGTTGTCCTGGCTGCATCCCATCCCCAGATACCCCAAATCTCCAGTTCCTCCAACTAAGACCAGCACCATAGCACTCTGAACATTAGCACCGTCAGATCTTGGAGCTTCAACCTAAGCGAGAAGAGAGGTGAGGTCCTCTTCGGTCCTCTTGCCCTAGCTGGAGTTCCCACTACATTGCGAGTCCCTAAGGGCACCCTTCTCCTTCCAGGCTGGGATCCCCAGTCTCCTACACACAACTCCACCTGACGGCTATTTCAGTTTTAAATCAAAGATGCAAAGTCCCCAGTTTTTGCCAAACATATGGCCTGCATCACCTTCAGAATCCACAGCGAGAGAAAGACCTCACAGATCCTGCCTGCAAACCCAAATCCACATGGCTCTCCCTTCGGTTCTCAACAGTTATATACCTCCTTCATACATGTTCTTCATCAAGCATGGGAAAAAAAAAAACCTAAGGCAAGAAGGAAACTTCCTTGGAGATGAAAGACCTGTAGGCAACTAACTTCTGTAGAATTTAAATGTTCACTGGAGGGAATAAATTGCACAACACTCCATTGACACATCTGTGAGAAATGGTCTTCCCAAGTCTGCTAGTAGTTCCAGTGTGGCTGGAGCAGCTCCCAGTCTAACAGAGAAGCTGATCAGATCCATCAGTTTTCGTTGCTACCATCTTCTCCAGCTCTAGCACTGAATTTTTATGAGGCAGACATTTTCTGGGAGAAAATTTTTACTCAAAAGAAGTGTTGTGATAAAATCGTGGCAGGCTGGCAGTCCTCCTCTTGCAAGGGTCTCCCACCTGCCTGACCCTGAGATAAGGTCTTCTCCAAACTCCATGGTGGCACGGCGGGGCACCTCCAAACCCCTGCACTATCAAGGCAACAGCACTAGATTAGTAAGCCCAAGAGGTAAAGACTCATGAAGCCAACAACCACAAAACCCCACCACATTCTGCTAAGGTTCCCCCAAAGAGCACTTCCAGAAGATTTCCTCCCATGACATACTCTGAACCTTTGGTGACGAGGGCTTGGGTGAGCAGCTCATTTATAATGTGGGAGAAATCCCATTTTCTAAACATCTTGAGCCATGAGGCTGCTGATAATCACCCAAACTTCATGCCTTGGAAAGCTCCAAGCTGCAGGAGAAGTGGGGTCGGGGATACATCCCAGGGAAGGCCATCCCAAAATGGGCTCTGCAGAAACTCAGGGTCTGTCACCACAGCTGACGGCAGGTCGAGTAGCTACGATACCCTCCCGCCTGCACAGCGGCAAGGAACATCGTGGCAGAACACGGTTCCTTCTTTCCTCTTTTGGTGGGTGGTGGTTGAGTCGAGGGATGGTGCCCAGAGACCACAGACCAGGGCTGCAACTCAACCAGACCCAGTTACCACGTCCCTGTGCTCTCACCCTGCTTTTTCACACCAGCTTCTGACAAGTTAGTTTAAACTCTGATAGCTCTGGGTTTTTAAAGATGACCGTTTACAGAACTACATTTCCATGAGGGAACCAGGACTAAGCCCTACACTTACTTGGTATCTCTGGTCATTTTGTCTTCGTGATTGGGAGGACGCAGTATAATGTTGAGACATCCTTCCAGTTCATTATTTTAACATCTCCCATTTATTCAGTGTGAAAAAATTAACTTTTCCATTAAAAAAAGTTATGTACTTCCACCCAAGAGGAAAAAAAAAAGCTTTAAAAATGACAGCTTGCCTGGCTGCCGCAGTGTAATACTCTATTTTGGCCACTAGCTACAGATTTAAAATCAAAACTGTAAAAATCCAATTCTGACACACAGTAAAGTCAAGTCCTTCCTAAAAACAACACACGTCTTCCCTAGAATAAGACCAAACCCCTCATTTATTTAATAGCTCAATGCACAAATCTTGGCTGGCCAGCCACGATCAAGCAGAGCTCCCTTCCTTCCCTTATTGACCTCTACCAACAAGCGGGTGACTTTCACATCCTTCACGCAATCCCATGTTTCGTTATCACAACCAGTCAATCAAATTAAAAGGTGCACATAGTCACTTATGATGTACGAGCCGAAGCAAATCCCTTCAGCATATTTAAATAGCACATGCTGACAAGAGTGTCTGAGCGGCGGGGTCACCTTTAAACAAGGGATTAGAACAGTATCCACCAAGAAGTCTGATTTACAAGATTACATTAATCTACCACCTAAACAGAAAAGTCTCCGTTTCCAATCCATGGTACCAACACCCACCACAGAAGTTGAGCCATACTGGGTATAAAACTTGTCCCAAAGCATTTACAGCGTTCCCCAATACATCGTCACGGGTACGTTTTGGAGCTAAGAACAAAACATCTACGAAGATGCAAAGCTGAAAACCTTTACTCCCGACTGGATTTAACCTGCACTAAAGACATAAAGTCTGCTCAAGAGGTTAAAATTGGGGATTTAGCTGATAATTTGATTGCAAATCCTCAGGGTTGTTCCACTTAAAACTCTTTGCAATTACTCCGGGTACTCAGACGCTGCTGTGCATCTCAACTTTATCACTGCCAATGTCAAGCTAATCACATGTGTTCTAGGCAAGGGCAGCTTATTCAAAGATCACATCAATTCTGGACAAGTTAATCTGTTCTTTGAGGTCTCCAGATGGCTCTTGCCAAGAAAGTTCACTTCCAGCCCTGCAGCCGGCGAGTGCAGTGGCCCCGGCGCTCTGTAGAGCATTACAAAGGAACCAGATCAAAGTTGTGTCTTACGAAAAAAAAAAGAAATCCTAAGTTTGAAAAGCAACAGCAGCCTGTCACTTGTAGGCTTAAAGACGACTTCTGCATGCTCCAGCTATCAGGGAATTTATGATTACAGTCTGGCTTTTAAAAGCTGATGAAAAAAATGACGCTCTTTAGCGCTCCTTGCCTTTGCAAATCTGTATCTTCTTCCGTGCTTATTCAGCCTCCCACGCTGGAGGAAGAAGGGAAATAAATAAAAACTTAACTACAAGTACAGATAAGGTCTCCTCTTCTCTTTTATTCTAAGGCATTCAATTCCATTTTAGGCGTACGCAGAGATTATTTTATGGGGAGCTTCAGTAATTATTGAAAAGTATTAAAGCACAGTTACAAAAGCTAAACCCAAGATCTACCAGCCCGAGTTTCCAATTTCTCACTCCTTTGCATTTACCAAGGACATACCACTTCTCAGGCGGGACTACGGTACAGAAGACACATTCATTGAAACCAATAATTTAGATCACAGGATACGGCAAGGTGGGTGAGAAAAGTGATTTAGAATTTGTCAGAATTCTAGGCAGGAGGCTGAAATACAGGAAACAAATTGCCTTAGATGGGCTGAACACTGTGGTTGTATTGCCCTATTGCCACCGAACCTTCTCAGGCTCTCAGAAAACTGCAGAACAAGTCCCTCAAGATTTCATCTGACCCTGCATCTACAAATAAGTGCTCCCAGCTCCTCCTTCCCAACAGAGGCGAGGCTTGTGCTCATTCTCTGCCCCAGTGTAATACTATATTTTGGCCACTAGCTACAAATTTAAAATCAAAACTGTAAAGATCCAATTCTGACGCACAGTAAAGTCAAGTCCTTCCTAAAAACAACACACGTCTTCCCTAGAATAAGACCAAACCCCTCATTTATTTAATAGCTCAATGAATAGCACAAGAAAAGAATTAAAATGAAAGAGAAAATATGGGCAAAACTGTCTGCACATAAAGTAACAGGATGCTTGCTTGGATCATCTTCCTGAAATAAAGTGAAGGTCGCAGAACATTTTGTTCCATATCTAACAATAACAGGTATCTGCTTAGACTCGTTTCAACATATTAGTCTGAATTTATGCCATAACAGAGTTTGTTTTGGTTTTTTTTTTAACATGATGGCATGATTAATGTGAATACTTATCCATTATGAAAGGCCGACATCAAATAAGGACATTTACTATAAAATATACAGGATATTTGGCTGCGTTAATTGTGATTGAACTGCTTTGGAGCAGCCTGGCTCCATCAGTCATTCAAAAACCTCTGTAGTGACTTCAGTAGCTACAAACCCAGGGCAAACCCAGCATCTCCTGTCCGCATTTTGGATATCCGGGGTATATTGCTCCCACCCGTAAGCCACTTGCCTCCGTGCCATGGCCTTTGTCAGACAATGCTCCATAGAAGAACTATTTTTAATATTTATTAGAAGGGACAGAATCAAGCTCGCACTGGGATGTGCCAAACATCCCCACTTGTTGTGTGGATCATCCCATCAAAGTGCATCCCGAACGCAGTGAGGGCACCTTGAACCCGAGGACCAAACCCTCCTGATGCCTCCAAAACAGAGAGGTCCTGCCCAGGACAATACGCCTAAAGAGGAATGTCAGAACAGTAGCATCCATGTGCTTTAAGGTCTTGTCGTGCATTAAAATAAATACGTTTCTTTTCAAATCACAGGGCCCGTCTACAGGAGCCTTGCAGTGTGCCCAGGAGGTTGGGTTCCCATCCCTGGGCAGGGGATGCCGTGCTCCAGCATGCTCCAGTGTCCTCCAGCACACTCCCGGTGTCCTCTAGCTGCTGAAGGGTTTGGGTGAGAAGCACCCCACAGCAAACCCCCCCAAAACAAGTGGGAATGCAGTCCTCACCCCACTCTCTGGCCCCCCCAACGTGCTCTCCCTGGACCATGGGGCTCGCTAGCACTGACACAGATACTAACGAAGTCTCCTTTCCCCTCGCTTAAGCTGAGAGATGGGGAAAATTTGGCAAGAGGCTGATAGGCAGGAGCTTTCCGCTCTGCTAATTGGCTTCTCAGAGTGAAATGACATCTATGCTTAATACAGCAAGTGATTTTACATATATATATGTGTGTGTGTGTGTGTGTGTGTGTGTGTGTGTGCCTAAGTGGATGCACACACACAGTAGCCATTTCAGCAGTGCCAGCTCCCACATCTCTGCTTTCCCAGGTGATTCTCCCAGATAAACTGGGTCTGGTGGAGAGGAGGAAGAGAGCTATGGGGGTCCCTGCACAGGCTCCTCTGCCTTTTCCCCGTGGTTTCCCTTCCCTGGGAAGGCAGGCAGAGCAGCTGGGAGATGTGTAAAGGAGTCGCAGAGGAAACGGTTCTTCCCAGAAAGGGCAATACAACTCTCATGTTGCAGATGTAAAAGTACCAGCGAACCCCCCGAGCATTCAGAGCCTTCCATGTCATGTCACACCAAGCCAGCGACCATCCGTCCCTTCCACCCGCCCCGCCGGCAGCCTGGGATGCTGCTCCCTCCGCCGATGAAATCAGCAGCCGAAAGCATCTCCCAGCTTTCCAGCCACGGGCTGGCCATGCAGACACCCACGCAGCGCAGCTTCCAGCCCCAGAGCATCCCCCTCGCCCGCGCAGAGAGGGCCTTCGTCAAACAAATTACTTCCAAATGCCTGCCTCTGGGGCGCAGGGAGAAAGGGAAGGCCAGGTTTATACCTGGGTCTGCTCATAACAAAAAGAAGGCAGCAGCTCCACTTAAAAACACCACTGCCTGCAAACTATCAAATTAATCCCGAGATTTCAACAGCTTTTCTTCATTATTTTTCGTCTCAACCAAACCACAAATTTACTTAATGACTAAACCAGGCGAGCGAGTACTTTGTTTCCCAGGCAGCGGGAACCTTTCTAACGGGATCCAGGTTTTCAGAAAACACGTTTACCTAACGTCAGGCGAGGGAGAGGGTCCATTTCTGAGATGTGTTTGATGCTTTTTTTAACTTCCCCAAACCTGCCAGCATCGTGGTCGGGGCATCTCTGAGTCCCGAGCCCAAGGAGAGGCGCTGAGCGGGGTGAGGATGAATACAATAAGAACACTGTGTTCCAGGAATGATTGAATAAAGGCAAGAGCAGGATTCAACGCTGGAGCTCCGTCTGCTGCCTTTCTTCTCCGTCTGAAGCAGCGTTGTTTGTCCATGCTTCTCTGAAATGGAAAGTATTTCCTCTTGCCTGTTCATTCCAAGGAATGATCTGAGGAGGCCTGGTATAACCAGGCAGAACTGGGGATTCTCCAGTGCCTCCACTCTTCTTTGCCAAAATTTCTGCTCGACAAGAAAGGGCTTACAAGAAAGAAATTACGAGCAGATTTCTCTGCAAGCTCAGTAACTTAAGACCGGGGCCTGCAAGAGGAGTAAGTTTTTGGATGGGAACAAAGCATCCAGCTTTGGCCAGTGACTCCAGACGTACCCTCCTTCCTACGTACCTACGGAGCTTCTGGAGTGTTCAAGAACATGGGATGGGGCAGGGACATCTACAGGTACGTTGGGGAACGGGAGCCATTGGAATCAAAGGGCAAATAAGACCACCTGGGCTTAGCCCTTCCTTAGGTCACCGAGGCTTTTCAGGAGGGCACAAACGACAGCACTGCAATCCGTTGTCTGTGTTGCTTTCAGGGATAAATTTCCCGATACTTAAATCACAACAGTGATGTTGTCGATGGCTGAAATGAAAGGTGAAGACAGGCAACCCAAGGGGGCTCCATTTGATGAAGACTAGGGGCAGCTTTGACGTTAAACTGCTTGCCTGCCTCACTGGGCCATGTAAGGTAGGCAGAGCCACACCGCAGAGTTGCTACCCTCACTTAAATCCTCATCAAAACAATGGCACAAAACCCAGTACTCATTACCAATTTATTGCCAACAAACTTGGTATCTTAACAAAATTATAAATTCGGTGGCAGAAGAAACATGTTGATATAATATTTTGAACATCTATGAGGCACCTGACTTAGCACCTCAAAACCACTCAGGTTTGTTACTGAGGATCTTTGACAAAGCCCTACTAATGATGAGGTGGGTAGGATTACTGAGGGACCCCCAGCAATAATCCTGCACACACACACAAAAAAAAAAGGGCTTTATTTCACTGAATAAGGTCTGGCTCATCAACGCACATGAAATGAAGAGTTCTGCCTCCAAGCAGAGTTGCTCACCGGTGTTGTAACTCCTACAGAAAGGATCCAAGAAACTCCCCCAATTGAACAAGAACCTTTGAGGTGACCGAACTCCGACCTCAGCTGGTAACAAAACCAAAAACACGGAGGGTTGGCAAGACCTGGCAGAGATAAAGCTGAGAGTCAGGATTTAATAGTGCTCCCAGAGGGGAGATGCAGCTGATTAGAAACATCCTAATCTTCTCTCTCAGCGTATATTAAAGGTCAAGAAGTGGGATCAGATATTGGCAGCACATGAAAAAACAACTCAGTCGAGCAAAAGACCTTCACAAAGACGTTTCATACCTTCGCATTAAAAATTCCTGCAAAGCCTTATTTAGCTTTACTTCTATCTAGGGAATGAATTTAAGTTTAAAGTCAAGAGACCATTAGATCGGGATAGAAAAGAAGATCCTCCCCCCGGAGACTTCCGCCTCCAATCAGTACTTCGTAATGAGCAGAAGTTCATAAGCACCAGTTGACTGCAACCATGACAGATAAGTAGGTCTCAGAAGTACAGCACCATGAAACAGAGCTTCTCCAGCAGTCCTCCGGAGTCTCACAAGCTCCCCAAATGGGGTCATTAAAGGATACTTGTTGGATCACGCTAACGAACGGCAGGCTGTATCAACAACAAAATACTGCCAAGCTGCAAAAAGCTTTTAAACTTGCTCTATCATTTACTGCTACGCTCTGAAGAGATGTCAGCATCGCAGTAATTGTATAAATCATAACTCGGTCTCCGGGTCTCTAGTGGGAGCCCGTAATCTGATGTTCCCTTCTCAGCTCAACCTGACCTGGTTGATATAACGCAGTGGTTGGGGCAAGCTGGGGGTGGACTGAGTCATGCCATCCTTCTGATAAGGTCCATTACGGGTTGATGGCAATGACAAGTCCCCAGAAGAACTGTAATAACAACAAGAAGGTGGAATGAACCATGCAGAAACTATGTCTAAGAGAGACAGGTGCTCTTAAAAAGGATCTTTCCTTTCCTAGGGATAATTTTTTCCCCTCTTTCAAGAGTTGAGCAGACTAACAGCACGTATCTTGCTGCTGGCCCCAGAAAATAGGCATACAGAGGGAAGTTAGTCTTGTGACGATGCTACAGACAACTTTCCTTTTAAATAAGGACTAAAGCAACTTTTTCCTTATATGGTGCAGAATTAAGTCTTCCTTCACAGTCCTAGTTTTGGTACAGTCACCGAACCTGGCACCTCCAGCAAGACCTGGAAGCCAAACCATCACTGGCTGCATCAAGGTCACATAAAGTCATATTTAAAGATTATGAATGAAATCATCTGATGCAGTTTCTCATTTCTTGTGGCTGTACTTTTACAAACGGATCTAAATTCAGTGGATGACTGGCAAACCAAGAGCAAAGAATTCAGCGGTGAGAAAGACGTAGATGAGCATCTGAAGCCAGCTGACGAAGGGTGGTTAGCAATCCCTCTTTACTTGACCTCTATACCTTGACCAGAACTAGAAGGATCCCGTTGGGCATGCTCCGCTCTTGAAGGCGACAACATCTCCAGAGGCGTTCACTAAATAACAACCAGTTCACCTCATTTAAATGGATATTAAAATGTAGCGAAAAACAGCCAAAGGAGGCAGGGAAGGAAAAAAAATTAAAAATAATGAGTTGCTCACAGTAAATTGCACGGGAGCTCACAAGGTAGCTCCTGGAACACTGCAATACCAGAAGGTCCAGCTAAACTCCAGACCAGGGAGGAGATGCAATACCTTTGAGTGTAGCATGAGAGTGCTAGGGAAGCTGTTGGGAAGCGTATATACACAGGCCAGCCCGTTACCGTGTTTGGCCACTGCTCAGGGAAATCCTGTGCTTGTATTTTCTCGGTGCACTTGACAGCAGGTGAAACTTGCCTCTTGTTATGCCTTATGCAATTTTTCTGTTTTGGTTCTCATCCATTAGAACAGGCAGATATATGGGCTTTTACCTTTATTACACAAATTCCACAGTATCTTTTCATCTGGTATGCGTTATTGTGGGGATATATATGAAGTACCATGTCCATTTAAAGTGCTGTAAAAGAGCTGTTTGAACTCTCATTCCATTCCTACATATCTTTATACAATTAAAACCAGTTGATGGTTCCATTTAGGAAAAATAAGTGACAATGCAAGAATGTGCTTTTTGTTCTAAATAACTTAGCCACTGTTCAGATAAAAGACAACTGTATTTTTTTTACTTTGGTTTCTTAAAGGCAGAAGGCTAGGTGATTAAACTGTGTGTTTCTGTTCATCTTTTTTTACTCCCTCCAGAAATTCTGAGTACAAGGTATTTGCTGACACCCAACCAAATCCAACAGGGGAGGGAGGCCCCAGAGACACTGCGACAATTAGTGAAAACAGGAAGGTGTGGAGGGACTTGAAGTGCCCTGAATAACGACAAGGTCGTGGCGAGATCTCAGCAGAAAAGCTCCATGGAGAAGAGATCTTACAATCACCTCAAATGCAAAGAGAAGTTTCAGCTCCAGCTGACGCCTTCCCAGACACCGAAGTCAGCATGGGCCCATTGCAAAAGCCACATTTTGGGAGCCCCAGTGCTGACACCTGCTTTAATCCTGCATTTTGGATGGCCATGGATGAGCCCCAAATCACCTCCAGTTGACATGATGTGTTGCTGTTACCATTGTCGTCTTCTCTAGCAAGCGGAGCCCAGCAGAGCACCACAGTTTGCCTGACCCACCGCCACGTGCTGCTGTCATCCCAGCTGCCATAATTAGAAATGAAATCCCGCAGATGAAGGAAAAGGCTGTTTTCTGTGTAGGGCCTGGAGCACAAGAGCTGTGAAACACTGGAGCCCATCTGTGTGACACAAACACACCATCTGCTACAGAATGCGTATGTGCCATGCTGTACATACAGGAGTTCATTGACCAAGCAGGTAATACAAAAATGCCTCGTTGCTTTAGATGTTTTCTCCTTAAGACAGCAGGGAAAAGCAAACTACAGGTTTAAAAAACAATTATCTTCTACTCATCTCTCTTGTGTCTGTGTATTACACTATCTATTACTGATCCTGCACTACCTCTGCAGAGCTTTATCTGCTCAAGGCATAGGATAAATGGATTGATATCCTTATTTTCCCCCTTTGTACTTTTACATCACCCAAATCTCATGCTGAATACAGCATTATTCACTTGGTTGGAGATTCTTCTACGGCAATTTTCACAAGTGAATCTTGTATTTATTTGGGATGCTATTCTGGAGGAAGGAAAAGCTATTATCCTCTTATGTACAAAAAGCTAACTAACTGCAATGCTGAAACAGTCAAAATTTTCTCAAAATGTGAATCCTCAATTTGAAAGGCTCTGGGCCTAACACTCAGCATTTTTGTAAGGCTTCTGCCGTGATGCATGCTCAGCACATCAATAAATCTCATCTGGGTCTTAAGTTGTACACAGAGAGCTAAGGCGTGCACGACAATACTCCCAGGGAGAAGAGCTCCCTTACAGGATGTCTCTGGCAAAAACCAGCATGGAAGCACCTGTGTTTTTTGCTTGCATCTCCTGCCTCTTCCACTGCAAGGCCTTCTAACGATGCAAGAGGTAACGCGGGTGCCCTGTGCACCTTCCTACCTGCTCTGTTAGCTCCCCCAGCAATAACCATCCCATCCACTGAACAAGCAAGAGTCCTAAAGAAAAAGTCTGTGATCACACATCAGCAAGTAGCTACAAGAGCAGAGAAAGTTATGAAACGCCATGTGATAGCTCGAGACTTACACCATCCCACGTCCATGGGGCAAACGTCCCCAGCCCCTCTCTCCCATTCAGCTTTATGGGTTCAACCAAACGGTCGGGGTCAGCTCACAGCCCCCCTTGGAGGCAAACAGGGTTTCTCTCCTCTAACCTGCCATTCCTTTGCACAAAAGGGAATTTTATCCCACTACCAAAACTCTCTGAGTGGGTAAGCAGTATCTTCCTTGGGCGTAATGGGCTTGAACCAAGGCTGAACAGGCAGCTTCAGCTGTAGCACCTGAAGAGTCTTGGGAAGCATTGGAAAACCCCTTTCCAGTTTTAACACCCTGGACAGCCTTGTCTCTTGCTAGCTCCCAAGATCACCCTCCTCCCCGTCACTGCCCAAAAAGCCTTTTTTGCTGAGTGCCTTTTCTGGAGGATGTGAGAAGAGAGCTGGCTCACCTAATGATGAGTGTTGGAGACTCCAGAGTCATCATCATCAACAGGAATTAAACTTTCCAGTCTCTGAAGTCTTAGCCATGAGCATCGTCAGAGAAAATACACTTTTCAGATACTCTGGCTGCCAAAATTTTAAACCGTCTACTCTAGAGGTCACGCAATTTTCACAAGCTTATAATTTAATCAAATTGGAGGGATTCTCACATGGACAGCAAAAGGTATGTTCAAGCTGCCAGCGCCCCTCCCACCTCCAGCAACCCACTTGCCAAATGATACGCCCCTGTTTCAAAGTAGGAAAGCTGGAAGGTTATCAATGAAAAGTAAATTGTAAGAGTCTGACATGAGCAAAACAATGTAATTTCCTCCCCCTCTGTTTTTGCTAAAATTTGCCAAAATAATTCAGCCCGAGGCAGAGTCTCAGCGTGGAAGAATACCAAACAACACAGTCTGATAAAGATATGAGCAACTACAACAAAGTTTTATATAATGGGAAACGTTAGGCAACCATGACTACAGCCAATGCCGCCAGCTCCGCCTATATAGTAAATGAGTGATATTTTAACACCACTATTAACCCCCCCCGCAAAACTACAAGCGTGACTCATAACATCCTTGGCATACATTTTGATCGCAAAGTTGATGAAAGTGCCTGTCCCCGAACCTGTGTGTGAAAATCGTACATGAATTAATCAAAACATGCAGGAGCTTGTGACACCGATGTCTGAGCCTGCACATTTGCATCTGCAGTTGCGAGACTCTTGCCTGACACGACGTGACAGCACTGAGACTTGGCTGCCAAATTTTGCTGCTGGTACCTTGTCACATCCAGGGAAGAGAGAAGAGTATTTGCCAGCGGTTTTTATTTTAGGACTGATCTCTCTGGACTATGCATGTACCCACAGTGCGATGTGGTATACTCACACCATGAATTAAGTGAGCAAAGAGAGACTCATCTGTTACGCGTGTGCATGCTGCTAACACAGCAACTGCTCAATGGCATCATCTTCGCTGCTCAAGACGATAACAGATGTCTATGTACACTGCAGATATGCGTTTGTTGTGCAGCTTTAAGCAAATAATAAATGAATTTATGAATTTTCACTGTTGGCGGCTTACGGAGATCCTCCACATGCAGGATCACTTCGTTACTTGCCTGCGGACTGCCTGCCTGGTGGGACTGCCTGCTGAAGGGCTGTAATTCCTGACCTCCAGATCTTCAGCTGCTCTCAGTCTCACCACTGGAAGCCTACCTCAGACCAGAGAAGCAATCAAAATAATTAATCAGGCTGCTTTCTCCAGTAACAAGGAAGAAGCCACTCCCAGGCAGCTATTTCCTGACACTAACCCTGCAAATCTCCCCCCAGGGTTTATTCTCTGGGAAAAGTTAGGGAACAGGTTGGGACGAAGAAAAATCTGCACATTTCCTTGACTGGGGCCAACCCCAGGAGATCAGGAGGCCGTGCATGTCTGTGAGTGGCTGCCCCTGGGATCGAGAAGAAGAATCTTCATTTACTGTTGGAAATGCTGTTGCCCCCAAAGCACCTTTTGAGGGTTTTATTCTCTGCTGCAAGTAGAGGAGATATGGGGCCCCAACACGTCTCAGGACACTGCTCACAAGGACTTGGGCTTCATTTTTGGGAAGAACACCATGGCTGAGGAAGACTTCTGTCTCCCTGCAAGTTCATTAAGTGGTAAAACTCTGACATTGACCTTCACTGAAAATATGGTAAGAATCCAGAAGAGTGAATATACCCCCAGAAGGGCACCTGCTCAGCTGCTGGTCTTGGAGAGGAGATGTTTCCATCAGTCCTAAAGAGGACCAAGGACCGTGATTTGATCAGCAGGCGAGGATGTGCTGGTGATCAGACCCTACAAAATCTTTTCTGATCCCGATCAATACCACTTTCCCAAGTGATGAGGACAAGCAGGCCAAGGTCACCTGTCTGGCTGAAATTCAGCCCAGGAGGGCTAGCTGAACAGCGATAAGAAATTGTCCCTTCAAACAAAAGTCTGAAATGTGTGGAACTTTTAGTTCTAGAGCAAGAAAAGATTTTGACCCAGTTTCAGATTTTAAGTCCATGTCCTAAACAAAAGCAGCTGAAGTTTAAATGAGCCAATTCTGCAGATCATTACGCAGCTATTACACAATTCCTTCTAATCCCTGAAGTGTGGAAGATGTGCCAACGCCAACCCAGGCACATCTTTGTCATTTCAGCTGGACTTCCATCCTTTCCGCTGAAGATTTTATTCTGCTAAACCATTCTTGACAAAAGCCAAACACTAAAATCTCCCAAATATTTATTGTAATTTCTTTGGCCACACTATCACAAGTGCCTAAATTCCCCTTCTCAGTTGGAGAGCTATCTAGACCAGAGGTCTCCAAATCTTTCAGCCTAATAAACGTCACAAAAGCTCATGAGCCCCTACGAGTAGTAAGGGAGAGATTGTTTGTGCCACAAAAGGAACAAAAATGACCAGCCATCCCCTGCTGGCTATTCTCCTCCCCTAAGAACTTGGGCTAATCCCCTCCACCCTACAGCCCTTAAAAAACAATGTGCCAAGGAAAGGGAGCGACTGCTGTGCATACTGATTCCCGCCCCCCCCCCGAGCTTGGACGTGGCTCCTGGAGGACCACTGCCAGCCAACTGCTCAGAGCAGCCCCTCCTGAGATGCTGGGCTAAGGCAGAAGGTTGCTTTTCATCCCTCTGTCTTAGGAACTGCCCAAAGACACCATCAGGCTGGTTGCAGCTCTCCTGGGCTCACCCAACAGCAGAACTCTTCCCGCAACCTCTTTGGGTCTCCAAAGCCCAGCAGATAAAAGGGTTGTGGAGCCCTCAGCCACTCTCAGACCCTCCCCAAGCCAGCCTGAGAAGAAACTCGGGCTCGTCCAGACATTTTGAGGAGAAGGCAGAGGATGCAGTCCAAGAAGCACATTCCTCTTTCTCTTCCAACGTTCAACATGCTAACACAGCACCCTTTAGGTGAGGAGCTACACATGCTCCCTGACAAGCCACACAGGGAGCAAGAACCCAAGGAACCAAGGGAAAGGAGGAAGATGTGCCAGAGACACAGGGTTATGGCAGCTCTCAGGGCCACCCCTGTGTGCTCAAGTGTGCTGAGGACAACCGTGGAAGTATTGATGTCTAATCTTAAAGAAGCCACAGTTGAGAAGGTAACACTATAAACCTATAAAATAAGGTTTTACTGCTGATGACTAGCTGGGACATGCAGAACATGTGTTGCAGGAACATAGCGCGATTTTATTAGCAAACACAAAGCCATTCATGCAGAGTGGCCCAAGTGGGGTGGCTTGAATTAAGAGAACAATAGCAGCTCATCAGATGGCCCTTTCTTTCACATGTCTTCAACTTACTACGCTAGCAAATACTTAAAGCAACTTGGAAATACATTTTCATCTGAAGAGCCTCACGTTATTAACACATTAGATTAAAATCAAAATAATTGAGAACGTAACCTATTCCTGATGCTCTTCATTACATGACTAAATCCAGACCATTAGCACTCAGCCAGCCTCCCCCCTCTTTTGGAAAATCATTTGCGATCAAGTGACTATTTGCCCAATTGAGCCCAAGCCAGCACTTTGCAGCTCAGCTGAGACTAAACGGGGTGATTTTTCGGCACCAAACACAACACTGCCTCAGTGCCTGGGTGTGTGGGTCTCGGGAGAGCTGGGGACCTCTCGAGCTGCCCAGGAGATGATGTGCTCCATCCGAAAGGAAAAAAAAACCCACCCTGTTGCGTCAGAGGCTAATGCTAACTGCGTTTCAAATTTGATCATGGGTTCCAGTTCCCCAAATAACAAAACAATAGACACCAAAGAGGAAAAGTGGAAACTGCTGCTCGGGGATGCTTGCCACGATGTGCTGGTTGGAAGTGCGCTGGGACCAAATCCTGCTGCAGCCGGGCTGGGGCTCGGCACGCCAGGAGAGCCCCGCAGGAGGGGCAAAGGCTGGCTTCCCCCTTTCGGAGCTGCTTGCTGGTCCATCGGCATCCTTCCCTGTTCCATCCCCAGCTCTCCTTGCAGCGCCCGGGGGACACGCAGTATTTACGCTGCTTGCTCACCCCAGGGTGGGAGGGATGAGAAGAGCTGAGCAAGAAGAGGCAGTGGACGGCACGGAGATGGGCTTGGGAAGGAGACTTCAGAAGTCTCACAGCGGGCTCCGGCTCTCAACGTCCTTCCATCGGGCACCCCTGCAGTGACTTTAGGTCGCCCCAGTCTTATTTTATGCCTAACCATATTTTAAGACTTTGCTTTGCAAAACAACCAAGCAGGCGAGCAGAGATGCTGCTGCTTTAAAGCTAGCATGAGGAACAGCCTGCCTACTGTTCATGGCTTAAATTACAGATCTGCCACAGGACACCGGTACAAATGATAAGGCAGCAGCGCCCTGGCTTAACCTTTGTCAAAGAATTCCTAATCTTCTCCAAGATTAGACTTTTGTTCTTCTTAACTGCCAGCCCAACACGCCACCTAGACTGCAGGGGGCCAGGCCCACAAACACAAATTAATTACATCAGCTGTAATTCACACCTCGGGATGCTTTTGAAGCGACTCGTTAAGTGCTTTTGCATAAGACAGCTGGGGGAAAAAAAACCCTAGTAGTGTATGACACTGAAAGACAGATTTTCTCTTCTGGAAAGAGCACTACACAGATAAAACCCTAATATCCCAACGGGTGAATTCAAGCAGATGCAGTTTGTTTCGGTGCTGGCCTGTGTGTCTATCAACTCACAGAGTCCAACTGGACACCTCTAGGATCTGCCACAGCAGCAATAAAATGACCACAATGCGTTCATCATCCCATCCGTCCTCACTCCAGCCCAGAATACAGGGCTCAGGGACAGAGAAGCTGCCCAGCCGGCGTATTCAGCCACCCCTGCCCACCATCCCGCCACACCAAAAGGAAGCTGAAACGTCACTATGGAAAATGTTGTTCCTCCAGGGCTGGAAAATCCCCCGTCCTAATGCAAATCATATCATTCCCCCCACAGCGAGCGACTGGGGGGGGCCTCCAAACACCACTGCTGTGCAAACAAGAAGTCAGAAGAGTTTTGGCTACGGCAATTGACCTTGAGGCGAGCAACACCGCGCTGCCAGTGAGTCTCCGGGGACTGAGCTCGGCATCACTGCTTTGGCCAGCAGGGAGGACCAGGCCAGGTAACTGTGCCGCCTTTCCCTCCACTCAGCGCACCACAGGGAAACTTGGCAAGATTTAGTCAATCCCAAGTTGGTGCTGCAGAGCTTTCAAGGGAGCAGGACAAACTCTATTTTTCTATAATGCTGTAAAGAAATTGTGGAGCAGCTTGGTTTGCTTGGAGAAAGACAATTCCCCATCACAGCAAGGAGATCCAGCGGCGCCTGAGCCGAAGCCATGCAGATCCCAACCCTAACCCACCCCACGACAACATCCAAAGGGAAATCTCCATGCTTCCATCCTCTCCCCGCTTCCTTCCTGCTCCTTCAACCTGGGGACTACAGACAGAGAAAACCAACAGCAGGTTAATGATGGATGGGCAAAACCTTCATGCATATCCGATGATCACCACCCGGAGGTTGATGGGGGAGATAGCAGCCCTAAGCTCATCCTGCTGGAATGGCACGTCAGAAATGCCAGTGGCTTTCTGCCTCCCAACCAGTGTGGCGGCAGGGGCAGGACAGGGCGGGGGAAACAAGTTTTAGCCATTTTTGCAAGTTTAATATTCCTACAGTGACCACATGCTGCTCAGAAACAACCTCCAAGCCAATTAGAAAATTTAAAAAAAACACCCAACACTAAGGACTAATTGCTTAAGATAAAAACACCACTTATCTCCCAAATGATTTTCCCTGACCCTTTGGTGCATGGCAGTTCTCTAAATAAAAATGTGAGTTATTTACTCAGGGTGGGATTTTCATGAGGGCCCGTAGGTGTGTCAAGGCAAGGTCAGTAAGGAGAGAGGATTTTTTCTAAAAAATTTTTTTTTTTAAGGCAAATAACTACAGCTTGGAAAAGCTAGCTAGCAAACTTTCAGGCCCTCAGATTACTCTCCTGGTCTGCAAGAGAAGCAAGAAACTGAAAGTCAAACACAGTCTGAGAACAAATGTTCCAAGTTAAATACGTTAATCAATTAGATAATTGGAGTGAAAATGCTGCTCAGTGTCCCCAAAGAGGCCAAGAGAGGTTAGCGGTGGTGGACATGGCAAAGGTGCAGAGAGGACAGCCGTACTCTGCGAAGCGCTGAGGTTACATGGTGGTGAAGCATTAAGGTATGCCAGAAAATAAACATTCTTTCTTGAATTTGGGATTTTTAGGAGCAAGCAGAGAAACACAGCCCCCAGGCCTGTCTTCAGAGGCATCTCCTAGGCCTCCACATGGAATCGGAGCCACTTCTTGGCGCTCATCCCCCAGAAATGCACAATTTGGATCCTGGAGCAACAACCAGGTGGGTCCCCATGGTCTAACTCCTCCAGAATTTCCAAAAGCAAGTGGCTTTTGATAGTGGGGCTTCTTTGGGAGGACACAGCAGCAAGTGCTCCATGGGTGCAGGGATCCTGCAGCACCAAGCCTGGGTAAGGAGGGCGACCACCTCTCCCTGCAGACCCTGCCCGTGGATGATCGCAGCTAGAATACAACCACGATGCCGACGCAAGGCCAAACTCTTTCTTTGCATAGCCTGGAAAGAATCCCAGCAATTTCAACGACAGCAATCTCCCTGCCTGCCATCTCCCAGCTCCATATCCTGCACGAGCGAGTTATTTCAAACATTTTCAGCCCGTGTTGTTGTGTGCTGAAGGTAGAATCGGGCGTGAAGAAAGCATTAGTTGAGTTAACTCTGTTTTACTCGGCAAGTGGAACAAATTTCATCACCCCCTACAAGTCCATTCTGTTTTCTATTTATACCGCAGCCATTTGGTGCAGGACTCAGGAGCAGCAGGAACAGGTGATGTAATGCACTGTACAAACAGCATTCTGTTCATACAGTGGGAAAATAAAGTGCATTCTCTTGGTTTCTTTGATCACGCTTGAAACAATCAGATTAGAAGTCACAGATAACCCAATACATGCTGGAGATGAAAGGATTCTGGAGAAATAAATCACCCAAAGTTAGATATTAAGCAAGATTTCTCTCTCAACAATCAACTTATCTGCGGAGAGAGGAGGAATGACCATGTGGTTTCAAAATCCTGCCAGGCATTTTATTTATTTTTATAATACCATAAAGCTACTCCACCCACTTTTTCAGAATGAACGTTGCATTACACAACACATCAAAGGGACTTTATGGCCTAAATTAAGCAATAAAATAGTTGAGATTGTGCGTTATGCTGAAAATTGGCCGGGTCCTGGTGCCTGGTGAGATGGAAGGTGAACACTGGGCATTCAGAGCACCTGAAGAAAGCTCGGGGCAGCATGGCCTGAGGTATCAAAGTGTGTGGCACTTGCATTTAATAGACCAAAGTGAAGTTCGAGGCCTTCGGTGCCAGTTGTAACCCTCTCTTGCCCAAGGGATGGTACCAACTCTGAGAAACCCAATACAAGGCACGGGGTATCAGTGCTGTCATGAAAAGCTGATTAGTTGGATACGGTCCATCATGCCAATGACCTTTAAGGTTTGGTTCATAGGCAACAAGCTCTGTCGGAAGCTGTGGGCTTCACGGATGCAGGTCCCCCCACCTTTGACAGCAAGCTGTGCCTTGGGAAAAGGAGATGGGAAAGCTGTTGGTAGGTCTGCAGCATGGCCGCACTGCCCACCATCTGGCCATCTCCTGCTTCTCCTGCCTTGATCAAAATTACACAAAAAATAAAATGAATTAAACACCCTCTTGAAATGTTTTCTGGCTTGTATGCATTTTTGATTGAAAAATAACTAGAAGACGGGATAGGTAAGAGCGATGTGTCTGTCCTAAGTGCTTGTTTTCCAGCCCTGCCTCCCGTCCTTACAGAGAAAGGTGCGAAATGAGAGGTTATCAAGAGAGGAAGAAGTTGGCAGGTCCATAACTCTGGAGCAGAGCAGGGGCAGAGTTTCCACCAGAGCAGTTCAGGAGATGCAAGAAAAGTCACCTTGCAATGAGACACGAGCTGGTGGGTCCTACACACCCTCATGCGTGCATGTCCTTCCTTTCCGACTCTCAAAACAGGGGTTAAAAAAAAAAAAGATTTAATTAATTTGGGCCCTATCATGATTTTCTGCGGCCTGACTCATCGCGTTTGATCTACCAAGGCTGGCGAGAGGTGTTTGAGCCTGCCCTCGGAGCCCCCGGCGCTCCAGCCAAGCACCAACAATGACTAGACAGACTTGAGCGCCACTCCTTCCATCTATCAATAGAGTCACTGTTGGGCGAGCTGACTCACCGCTCTCCCTGAGAACTGTTCGGCCCCGGTTCTCCATCAAAAGAGCAAAAATAAAACGAAATAATTCTATGTTTGCGGAGAGTGAGTTTAGCAAGAAGAGGGTTTTATTTTAAGGTTTTGTTTTTAGGAGGTTCCTCCAAAGGAAGCTTGCACTGCTGCTTTTGGGTGGCAGAATCGGCAAGCGCTCCTGGAGGACGCTCTCAAGCAGCTCTTGCTTCCAAATTGTGCTCTGAAGGCACAGTGAGGGGGATATTTAAACCTATAGACCGCACGTAAGGAAAACACATGTACACAAAAGTTCTGGAAACCCCCCAAGTATGGGAGCAGAGCCGTTCATAAACCAGCCTGTCTTGGCACAGCATCTCCCAGGGCTCCAGCGGGCAATGAGAAGGATTTACATTTTCCCTTTATGTCTCTCCACCCCCTTACACCGAATGCAAAACCCCAGACTGACCGCGTCAATCTATGTTACATCTTCCTCCTCTGCTCTCCAGAGCTGCGCTTGGGCTCAGCACAGCCAAGCCCGGGTGGAGATGAAGGAAGGGTGAACGTACCCAGGCTGACACTTCTATTGCTGCTGTAAAACACAAAAACCACCCAGAACTACAGCAAAGAATTTCCCAATAACTTCTAAGTTCAATTACGTAATAATGTTTAATGTCCCATCAAGAACAGATGCAGGAAGATGACGACAATGAAGGTTTCAGCATAAGGGAGCTTGACATGAACCCGGGGAGACACAAGTTTACAGGTAGACCTTGGCCCCCCAAACCAAGTCACCCCTGCATCCCACCACATTCCCACACATGCCCTGGTCCTACAGGAATCCCAGCATGGGACATGAGGACCTGTGCAGACATGTCGGACTGGGACAAGACATACTTCTAGCCCACAGTAGACCTGAGTTCAGTATGGCCATTCAAGACCTATTCTCTGCTCTACATCCAGGTACCACCACACGCCGATGAGAACTGGGATTCTCTGTATCTATCAGCTTCCTTCAGGATGCTAAGCTTTAACTAACTGATTTCTCTACGGTATTCACAAACGTCAGCAAGCTCTACAACATCTTCTGATTAACTGCATTTAAGCAATTAATTCCAATTCAGTCTATTCCTCCTGAAACCTCATGCAATACGTCAGAATGAAGAGACATCACCACCTTGCTAAGACAATGTAGCTGCCTGAAGAGTGTCTTAGGAATGAACAAGCCAGACTTCTGCACAACAAGACATAAAGATGGTATTTAAGGTTTCTAGGTTCTTTGAAGGCCCCCAAGACTTTACGGGAGAGACCTGCCCCAGTATAAGCAAGTCACCTGATGCAATTACAAGTCACAGTGGAGTCCCCAAACTTATCTCAATCAGACACTCTTGATTTCCTGTTTGCGGCATTGACAAATAAAAAGCTTTACATTGCAGGTAATTATACTTCACGGAGGACAACAATTAAGAAATAGCCAATTACATTTTACAAGCTCAGGATAATCAAAAGCTTCCTCAAATATCTAGAGTTGCAATAAGCCCTTAGAAATGGCAACTCCCAACAAATTGCAGGTAATTTAGAGCAATTTACACAGATGACATATTTCCCTATCTGGGCTTAAAACCTTCAAACTCGGTTCTGAAAAATACTGCAGGAGTTCCTGGAATGTATCACTGCCGATTTCTAAAAATAGTGCATTGCCCATTCCCACCTTTGCTGGTCTTGGAGGCGAGACGCAGGACCTCTGGTCACCACGCTGCAAAGAGAAATTCACCACCAGCAGAAGACATTGGAGATCAGATATTTAAAAACAGGGGAGGATCCTAATGCACACACCAACAAACAACAACAACAAAAAATCCATTCTTCTTGTTATATGAAAAAAAGGCTTGATTTTAATACCACATAATTTAAGCCTTATCATTTTTAAAGGAACAGTCGCCTGTTTTATTTGTAACCCAGTGCTGTAGCTCCCACGCAGTCAATGCATGAGGACCAGGATCAAACAGCAAATTAAAAATCATTAAATAATTGGGAGTAAAAGAAATTTCTCATTTTTAAAGCTTATCCTTTCAGACGGGAGATTTAAAAACACCCCTAGAGGTGCAGAGGAGGAGAAACAGACAAGGATATGATCTAGCGTAGATGACTGTTACAGTATGGCTGTCTCATCCCTCACTTTCGATGCATTTTTTGGGGAAAAAACCCATGCTTTTCCTTGCTCATGTGGCTTGGGTTGCTGGAACTGCACTTTTACCTCATACTGTATTTCACGATTCTCTGCAGCGATGGCTCCCTGTCTCCTGGCCACCGGTCCAGCTGTTGGTGCCATTACTTCAGCCCTATGAGCATATGAATTTCTGCAGGGCTCGTTGTTGCATAAAAGCTGATGCAGCCCTTCGGACATGCATGTGACAGATGAGGATGTGCTTGGCAGTTAAGTGAGAACTAAAATCACAGAGATATTGGTTGGAAGGGACCTCTGGAGGTGCAGAGTAGTCCAACCTCCAGCTTGAAGTGGGACTGCTGTCAACACCAGGTAAGGTGGACATGGCTGATGTCCACTTACTGAAGACATAAGTATTTTATGAAATCTAGTAAGAGATGTAAAACCATGATCAGCTGTGGTGAGATACTGGAACAGCCTTTTCTGATCTTGCATTGTAGGGACCACCGGAAGAGCAACAAGGAAGGATTAACACAAGGAAAGCCAACAACATGCTTGAAAGAGCCTGGGACAAGCTTTAACACACTTCTCTCCAAGAAATGACGCGTGCTTGTTTTGTCTGTATGGGAAGGCAGAGATAGGACAAATAGTAAAGCGCTAGTAAGGCACTCCTCCGGGACTTGGAGGGCACTCTGACCTCAAACAGCTCACACGGTCAGCAGGTCCCCAGCCAACACAGGGACACACCATCTACCCTCTTCTCCATCCCACCTCCTCAAGCCTGCACCACTGCAGGTGGCAGACTGCAGGCCGTATTTCCCCACTGCCCTCCCACGGCACCGCCACTCCAATGCTCCCCATCTCCATGCTCACCCCAGCACCTCAGAAGGACTTCCCACCCCCAAAATCCTGCTCTCTGGTTCCAAATTCACGCTCAAAATATGGTAAAACACAGAGGGACGCGATGCACTGAGCGTTAGGACAGCAAAGGGTGACATGGTGCAGAAGGGAGCCCAGTATGAAAGGGAGAGCTTGTGAAAACCTTTTTAAGGCCCGAACGGGTTGACTATTTAATACAGAGTTTAGATGCAACATGAACTGCTGGCCCTAAAAAGGTGGAAAAATCTATTTTCAAACTCCACCGTAACTGCATTGGCAACAATATGGGAGACCTCTCTACCATACTCCAGGACTGTTTTACTTTTCCTCTATGCTAAAGGCAGAGTAACTCTGTCATAAACCCAGTTCACACTCAGCCATCGCTCTGGACTGAATATAATCCTGATCTATTCACTGAATGTAACCCTGATCTAGTTGAAGATGTCCCTGCTTATTGCAGGGGGGTTGGACTAGATGGCCTTTAAAGGTCCCTTCTAACCCAACACATTCTATGATTCTATGGTTCTATAATCCTGTTTGACAAACCTGCCAGTTTTATTAAACTACATGATTTAGATCATTTCGGATGCTTGCTCTTATAATCCTGATTTTGCCTACTCGGCATATCAATGCGTGTATATTAAATGTAAAATGAAAAACTGTTTTTAAAATTCAGATTTTAAAGGAAGCACGTCTTTCTTCCCTGTTAATTACCTTCTGTGGCTTGGCAACACCTTTGTGGACAATAGGTGTTCCTGCCACTACTGTCCCATGTGGAACAAGAGGTTTGGCTCCAGTCCTACCCTCTTTCTTCAGCTCAGGCTTCCAGGACGATTTCCAAAGCTGGGAAGTGAGTGGATTATGCTACTCCGTACCACCTGAGGCAACACACTACACCCAAGTCCGCAGCCCAAGATGGGCTACCTGGGAGGGTTTCTGACATTGCTGGTGCCAAGCCACAGGCAGCAATTAACAAAGAAAAAGGGTTGCTCGTAGCTTGACTGCTGGCAGTGTGGCTGATGGCTCCAGACAGAAGAACCTACATGAGGTGAGAAAGACAGCAATCCATGCATAGCTGACTCAGGGCGTCACCATCAGGGACCAAAACCCCGATGACCTTGCTGAGTCCAAGCAACTGCTGCCTCTCAAGCGTATCCTACCACTGGGGAGGCCAATCCAGTGAGCTGTAGGATGCATTGGCCTTTCTGAGCATGTGGAAGAGCCGTGGGCAGGCACTGGAGGACTGCAAGGCCAGCAGCTTTGAGCAACCTGGTCTAGAAGGAAGTGTCCCGTCCCATGGCAAGGGGGTTGGAACTGCATGGTCTTTAAGGTCCCTTCCAACCTAAACCATTCTGTGATCTTCACTATGAAATGGGTGGGATATCAGCTCGCTCACTCCAGCTCCAACAGGCCACCTCTCCCAGGCTAAGTGCTCAAGTCAAGGGACAGTCGGCTCTCAAGCAGAGGAACTCTAGCACTGCGTCAAGAAAGGAAAACAGATCAAGATGGGGCCAGATGACTTTTCTGCCAAGACTGCTGCAGGATCAGAAAAGCCTCCTTGAGCTTTTCTTCAGGCAGTGAGGCTCAGCAGGAGAGAAGCTAGAACAAGCGCTGGGGTTTCTGCCTTCCTCAGATTTGCTCGTCTCTTCCATCCAAGTAGAGTGATGGAGCAGTGGAGCCCGAATGGTGAACGGTCCCAGGGACGGAGGGCACTCTGCTAATGGTCAGAGACACAACGCACTGGTGTGGTAGACCCCTGCCCTCCTCTCCCAGCTCTGCTGCAGTGGAGCAACGCAAAAGGCAGCAGCAGGCATCCACACCGTGCCTCTTGCTGGAGGAAAAACGCACACTGAGCCTGATGAAACTGGAAGGCGTTGGTCGCTTGGCGGTGACACCCACTGCCGTGCCGGCCGCCCTCCTAGCCACACGGGCCAGAGCCCTGCCCTGCACCGATGCTTATCTGGGCCGGTGAGTCGGGCAGAGTGCTATGTTAACATAAAAACAACAACAACCCTGAACAATTTCCAGCCGGTTCAGTGCAGCACCTTTCCAACTTCTTGGCAATCACTGAGAGAGAAGCATGTGAAAAATGCCCTTCTCTCAGCGCAGGCTACCTTCTCCTGAATGCCGCAGGGCTGAAAATAAAAATACTGAGTTTTGCCCAGTTGGCAGAAAGCACCAGCACCTGCAATGACACGAGGAAACACACAGAACTTTCCAGCACCCTAAAATGAGTACAAGAGGTCGTTGCCAGTCTGCCGCATCCCAGAGACCAACTAAAGGAACTTCACTTCTCCCCTGGACCACTACAACCTGTACATTGCTGGAGGGATGCAGAAAGAGGAGAGCGGACACAGCCCATAGCTCGGCTGCAGTGGTTGCTGCTCCCCAGCCTCCTCCCACCTCCCCACCAGTCCCACCAGTGTATTTGTGTTATGCAAGCTGCTACAAGCTTTGCCACTTAAACCTACGGAGAGCAAATCCGCATGGCACAGTTATTAGAATGGCGCGAGCCTGGGCACCCTGCCTATCCTAGTGCCAGCCACCCCCACGACTGGTTCCACCTCCCCAGTGACAACTGGGGACAGTGAGGCCAGCAGAGACAAAGGTGTGCTGGGTTTCCCTTTGAAGGGATTTAGATCTGGAGCACCCAACACCGACAAAGTGCTGAGCCAGGCATTTACTCAGGTGTATAAACATCACAGATGGCAAATGCCAGCCTTGCAAGAATTCTCCTCCAAAGCTCAAGAATAAATTCAACATGGTTTCAAATAATTATGGATGAATCATTCAAAAAAAACTTTCTATATTTTATCTTCAGCTGCTGACACTGATCATGCAGCTGTTTTGTTTTTAATGTAATTACATATTCCCACCTACTTGCACTCTCAGCATGTAGCAGAAAACCTAAAGCACAGGCTGACATTTCCTTTTGGCCTTTGGAAGTGACAGAACAGTTAACACAAAACTTAATTTATTTGAGGTGGGAGGGGGAAAGAAAGGCCGCAAGTTAATTTCCCTTAGAAGCCCGATGGTCCCCACCCAGAAACCTTGCACACAAAAGAATACTGCCTTTTAAACTGGTAGGTTAGGTCTGAGACCAGAGCGAAGGTTTGTCAACCATGACAAGCTAGGGCTTGTTTAACAGTCGACCGGAGGGTTGAAAAGTCTAATAAAACCAAAGGGCCTTCCATAACAAAGCTGCTGCCACTTAAGGAGAACATTCACACCCATTCAGTAGGGTTAGTTTTTTTTTTTTTCCCCCGAACATGCAAAGGAGCCACGAAAGTGAGCAAAGATACACCAAAACCCAGCAGCTACAAACTGAAGCCGGAAAAAACTGAAGGGAGCAATAAGGAACACGCTGAGAAGAGTGAGAGTAACTAAGCACGGGAGGAGATAAGAAAAATGCTGCATGACCTCCCATCACTTGGATGCCTTTCTAAAATAGACACTTCAGCCTGACCACAAGTTATTGTGCAAGAATCACTGGGTGAAGCTGTGTGACCTGTTATCTCCAGGATTACCCCAGGGAAGTTTTTCCCATGCCCATTTGGAAAGCTTCCTCTCTTCGAAGGAGGAAGGTTTCTGGATGGGTTTTAGCAGGCTCCTCCAGCCTCTTCTGGGGAAGACCCAAATCCACCCCTCAGGGATGGTGGGATGCTTGCCCTTCCCAAATGCCTCCAGTTGGGCCCATTTCCCCAGCCGGCAGCACTCAAATCAACCCTGGGTCACAAACTTCACTGCATGTACCTGGAGGGGAAAACCACAACGTGACAAATCCTACACTGCAGTGACACATCCATGCATCCCTTGCTGCCCGTTTCAATCTTGTTTCAAGCTCATCTATTTTTGCCAGCATTGGCCCATCTTAAAGAAAAAAGAGGGTCAAGCAAGCCTTTTCAAAGTAGCTTTTCACCCAGAGAGGAAAACAAAGCTTCCCTGAACATGCAGATGTTCAAAGACACATTAAATATAAATACTTCCACAACAAAGAAGGCAGCTTCTGCCCTTTCTTTTCCTGGCAGAGCCTTGGACCAAGCAGCAAAGGGGTGATGGTCTTCATCCAGCAGAAGACACATGCCGCACACACCTGAGGTTGCCAGCGTACCCAACAGCTTTCTTCTGTGGCTTTACTCAAGAAGGAACATTTTTCATTTCCTAAGAAATAAATGTTATGACAGTCACATGGACTGAATTAAAAGTACAAAGACAAGGCTTCTTAGCCAAAGACCCCAACTTTTTATTAAAAAAATAAAAAATACATGCCCTGTGGAAATCCAATCTGGGTAGGGCCATAAGGAGAGCAAGAAGGTTCCAAGGTCGTGTGTTACAATCTTTTGAAGCAGGAATGAAGCTGATGTCCAAAGGAGGCGTTTCGTGCTGCAATCTGTACAGAGCTTCCCTTTCTTCAGCACGCTGCAAATGTTACAGTGCAAGAACTTGCTGTCTTTGCTCGGGCACTCTTATTTATACACAATAAAGCCCTTGTGCAGGAGATCAAGGCTGTATTTCATTGATTTGACATGATGGTTAACCTGTGAACTTTGCCCCTGCTAATAGAATAATTTCTATTTGTTGATTCCCCTTTTGGGATCCTCGAGGGTAACAGTCGCTTCAGCCCAGCTCTCATTTGCATGTCTGGTGCCAAATGGTTTTACAGCTCTTACCGCCGCGGGGCAGAGCCAGGACAAAGTTAATCGAAGCCAGTAGCTCCAGCTGGATACAGAGTCCCTGCACCTCTCTCCCTGGATCCTAGCTGTAATCCCAGCAGCTCGCCTGCAACTCAGCTCGGATTTGAACTTTGCTTGTGAAAGTCTGGGGAGGTCCTCAGCTACCAAACAGTTGGTCCCACGTGAATACACGCACGGGCCAGAGCTCCCAACGTGGCCACCTGGGCCAGGCTGGCAGCAATGGCGGAACAAGGGAGCCCCTCTTCCAGATTAATCTCATCCAGTCTGAAAAGCTGATGGCCAGCCAAGAAAAAGCCCAAAATTTATGCCTGAAAAGGGTAAATCTGTTGAACACCAAAGGCATGGTTTTCCAGCAAGGCTAACCCACTCTAAATGTGAACTGCCGGAAATAAAGGCAATCCCGTCTCCCCACGCCTACCGCTTTCCTCCTTCCAGCACCACCATTTCTCTGAACACATCCTGCAGATAAATGACCAAAAACCTAAACCTACAGAAAAAAAGGGAGAGGAGAGGACTGAGACTCTCCACTCTCCAACAGGACAGGGAATATGTGAGGGTCAGAGGGCTGAAGGAAGAATAAAACCCAGTAGCTTCTGGTCATTAGGCTCTGGAGGTAGGTCCACAGACTAATGCGAGGTCCTGGTGCTAACCAGTAGGTCTGACTGGGGTATTTCAAAGAGGTTTTTTCCTCTAGCTATAGTTTTCCCTCCTTCCACTGTTTTTCATCAGGATAGGCTAAAGCTATTCATCTATTAGCTATTTAGATCAGCTAAAGACCTTCTAAAAGCTGGTACTTTAAGAACAGGTTGTATCTTGGGGGCTACAGGACCAAAAAATTCCAGGTCTCACCACAAAAGCATACTCTGGGGTCTTCAAAGGTAAAATCCAATTTCCACATGTGTTTTATACAATTTGGATAATCTGACTTAAAACTGCAACAGTTCTACTCAAATTCATCACTGCCGTAACAACAGTGAAGAACCCAGACCAGGGCTGTAAGTAACGATGGCTTTGCTTTTGCACGCAAGCGTGACCTGCTGCAATATAATTTCTGAGTGTGACTTCGGGCAAAGCAGCTTGCTCTGGCACATCGCAGAGGGGAACGAGAAGATGCATGTCTCCAGAAGAGACCTTTCCTGACATGCCCAGATGATGAGCAGGGGATTCAGGGCCGCACCAGCAAAGGGGCATCTTTGCCCCCGATGAGCAGAGACAAACCCCAGAACAGCTCAACCCTGAGCCACGTGCGTATGGCAGCGGGAAGAAAAACATGAGCCTCTTGACAAATGAATCGCCCCAAAACCAGCTGACCACTGGGGATGGTGTATTTCCAAGAGGACTGTCTTCTTCATAGAGTCCGAAGCTGCACTTCCAAATGAAGCAGGCAGTAATTAGCTAATTACTGGCATTAGGATGGATGGTGCCGGACCCATTTTATCTCCTCCGGTTTTGCTCCACTTCCAAACCCCCTCCACTAACCTAGCAGCAGAGCTTTGACAGCCCATTGCCATGGAAGAGGTTGGTAAGAAAGCACCAAGGACAACCAGCCTCAACGCCGGGACGGCACAACACCGGCTGCTCCATGCCGCCAGGCAGAGCAAACCCCTGCTCTCAACCAAGTGTCACATCTTTTCAGAAAGATGCTCAGAACTATATTCACCAGCAATTTGACTTTTTAATCATTTCAATTACTGTGACTAAAACCCTTCAATTGGAACAAAACCGGGAAAAAAATAACCCTTCTCCTTCTCTAACAGCCTGCCTAGCTTAACAGACCATACCAAATCGTGAAGGTTTTTGCTTTTGTGGGCTTCACATATTTCATTTAATGCAGATAATTAACCTCAGTTTCTAATTTCAAATCCTCCACATACGGAAGTGAAGTGATTGAATACATTCACTGACAGACGGAAAATTAAAATATTACTACAGCTTCTGCATGTGGCTCAAAAGACAGGGCCTTGCAAAAGATCTTTCTTCTTTTATTTGACTGATTAACTGTAATTTGCTTAATGGATTTAAGGATGAGCCTAATAATCCAATGATATTTCCAGGAACCAATTTAGGATATGAGCACCTTCGCTCTGAGGTTTTTTTTTTTTTCAAACATGGCACTTTTCTGCACTACACATACATTCTGAAACTAGATTTTTCCACCGATTCTAATAAAATCAGGTCCATGATTTATTTCAATGCATGGTGACTGCGCGACTGGCCTCACACAGTGCTCTAACTTCTTGGAGCACCTTCTGAAGGCCCAAATCCAGGGATGACCCACGACTGCGGCGTGCTCTGGCAGCCAGCGACCAGGGAGGACTTCTTGCATGGCTTGGGAAGGTGGGAAAGTCAACAGGTCTACCGTAACACAAGGCCAGCATGTGTTCCCCCAGCACCCCCACACCCTTCTCAGTCCCTTTTCCACCAAGAAAGCCCAGCGTAACAGGATTTCACAGTCTGTCTCAATAGTTAATAAATCCAGGATCTAACAGACTATTAAAGGAAAACATCCAGGAGGCAGTCATTTTTAAAACGTCCAATGGTAACTAATTATTCAAGGGATTAGTCCATTATAATGACAACAAAGAAACTCTTAAAACATAAAGCCAAGTTGAAGTTGAACAACAGATCAAAACCAAGGTGTACCCAGCCCATGGCCCACCTCCTGGGTGCACTCCTCAAGCGTCTTGGGATCGGCTCAGCTCCCCATTCAGCTTTTTAGCACCCAATTCTTTCTGAAACTGGGCAGAACCCAAACCAGCCCAACTTCCATTCCGGTTCTCAAAACACAGTATCTCACGATTTGTGCCCTCATTGTAAGTGCACATCAAAACAGGACCAGACGGGCCATGCTTCTGTCGAACCCAGCCATGAAGCCCTCCAAAGATGGAGATCTCCTCTCTTCTGGTGACCCATTACTGGGCTGCATCATGCTCCTCATGAAGACATTTTTCTCCACCATGTCCACTCTGCACATCCCCAGCACCAAAAAGAGAGGATATAACTCCCCTTTTCTGCTTCTAAGACAAAAGATTGTGTAACCCAAATAAATCATAGAATGATTTGGGTTAGAAGGGACCTTAAAGGGGACCTTAGTTCCAAGCCCCCTGCCATGGGGGGGTAAACTCAATAAGGTAGCTGCCTCAAAATCAGGTAGCTGCTTGCTGGAGGAGGGGGGAAAACACTATTCATTTATCAAAAGAGTGCTAAAAGCTTTAACTACCTGTCTTTAAAAAGACGCCAAAGCACTGATCCATAACCAAACAACAAACAGGCCAGTTCTTCATCTTGATTTGTGTAGAGGCAAAGCTATGGTTACAAAAGGTATTCTTCTTCAAATAAAACCCATTTTAAAACTTGGCAACCGCCAGTATAAATACTTTACACTGTTAATGTAAGCATTTCCACGCAGAAGTTTCATCAGCTTAATAATGTATTTTAAAAAGCTGGCATAACTTCTGTGCAAAAACACCATCAGTCTTTGTCTTGTGTATCTTACAGTGCTGGAGTCACTAAATTACCACTTAGCGCTATTAGCATCAGACCCCACCTCCCCGTTAGACTTGCTAACTTCTCGCAAGAACAATGCAGAACCAAAACCATTACTCTGTAACTTATTTTCTTTAAATTTGGAAATAGTCAGAGATGCCAAACGAGGTTGTATCGATTACAAGCGTTGTCACGGGCCCGGCAATTTTAATTCAAGCTAAGTGTCCAAAACTTTTCCTTCTGCCTTTACATAGGGGTAAAACATTCAGTAGCTGTTTTTTTCCAGCAACCCACCTCTCATGAAGCTCCAGCAGCTTAGCTCCAACATGCACATGCTGCTTCTCCAGTTAAAAGCAGCATCCATAAGACAGTAACATATGCCTTACACTTTCTAAACCCAGACTGCTCCCACATAAGCGGTTGTGATTTTGCATCCCCAGTTTTCCACACGTTCGGTACCAATTAACACCAATTCCTTCACTGCAGAGTCTTGAGTCAGAAGCACGCAATTTAATATTTAATTATGACTGAAGGAGCAAACCTCAAAATTAGGTCTGCCAGCTAAATTTCAGCTTCTTCGTGACGCAGGCCCAGCTTCTGACCGCTGGACCGCTGATGCTGCCTAAGCACTAGAGAGATCCCGCATCATCCCTGAACCAGCCCTACACTGCTCCTCTCCATGCTACAGTTCCTTGTTGCATTGTCTCAGACCAGAGGGTGTCACATCCCTATAAAAGCTCCTTCAGTCATTTCTCCACTTGCTGTCTCTGCATGGCCCGTTATGAAGCTGTGTGCTGTATGTTTTGGGGAGCACTGCTCTCACGTGTGTCCAGGGAGGCTGCCAGTGCGTGGGCACAAGCATAAGGACCCTCCTGGTGATTTCTACCAGCCCCGGTGGAGAATCATCCAGTGGCATGGCCTGTCCTTTCCATTTGGACCACGACCACTTGCAAAACGCCATGAGCTTAGTCAGCTCAGCACTCTGGAAATTAAAGCTTAGATCATGTAGCCAGCTTCCTTTAAAAAAACCAACAAACCACATATATATCAAAGCTCCCATTGGGAAATTTCTCCGTCCGCGCCAATCAGCTCCACCACAATATTCCCCGATGCCCAACAACCGGAGACCTCACCTACCATCATGTGGCCTCTCATCACCATCCTCCAGGTCTCCTTTCCAACACGTCATGTGCTTCATGACATGGGTCAAAACCCAAAACAACTGGCAGAACCAACCTACACCTGCCAGCTTCCTGGTCTTTCAGAAGAGATGAAAGCAGAGCTGTTCACACATGACACCATACGCTCTTCTTGCCTTCCACTACGGGAAGAAAGCAAAGGCAATGGCTGTGAGCGCTGCTCCCCAACGCTTTGGGAGTGGGAGGGGAACCCCTTCTCATGCAAAGCTAAAGGAACGGCAGAAGAAACCCACCACGATAAAAGACAAAACTTTGAACTTTCCCCACCAAACACCAAATTTCCAGCTTTTTAAGACATGCGCGTTTTCCTGGAGTGCTGGAAAACCAGGCTGCAGGGCGATTCTCAGGCACAGGTTTAATTTCTGCTCTTCGGATCCGAGGAACGCCGTCCCGGCGTGTCAGAAGAAGGTTAATGAACGATTTAACCACCCTCACAACCACGTTAGTGTCACTTTCGGAAGCTGCCAGTTAATGCCCAAGATCTTCGGGGGTTACGCTCTTTGAAGTTCACTGATCCATAACCAATGTCCAATTAATTTGCAGGAGCCTAACTATAATGACTATTGGCCTTTTCCTACACATACAAAAACACAGTGGGTAACGGTGATGCTTCTGGCTTCCGGATATTCTCACATACGCACGCACATTTGCACACCTTCAAAATATCCAGCATTAATCGGGTTGTCTTCTGCTGTTTGAGGAGTTTTTACGTTTGCTCTCCCAAGAGCAGAGCTACCGTGTCAAGATTTATGAACTTTCTGCTGCAAAAAATTTGTAGCCGATTCAAGATGCTCATTTGCTAACAGAGAAATACTCCTATTGCATTTGCTCAGATTCCTCTTTATTTAGGGTTTCCATGGAGGCCAAGGAATAGAAGTTCAATCTTGGGAAGATTAAACAGGCCCTCAGATATAATGCAAAACAGCTTATTTCAACATTCCCTTAAGAACAGAAATGAGAAATTCTTCCACACATACGCAAGGAAAAAAAATATAAAAAAAGGTTTGTGGAAATTTTCAAAATAAATTGGGATTCAGCCTTTCAAATGCTGCACACAGCCATCGCTTCTTGCTGCAAGCAGCTCCGCCAGCTTCCAGCACAGTAACTCAGGTGAGAAAGTAAATGAACAAAAAAAAAGTCTGCAGGATAAAGATGCCACAGCTTAAAAACCAGCTTATTCAAGGCAGCTATTGCCATACAACATCCGGGAAGTAAGTTAATTCAACCACAAGGTCTTGCACAAAGGAACAATCACCTCATAAATTAGTATCTCAGCAGATTTTTTAGAATAAAAAAAATGCAGGGATTGCACAGTTTGGCAGCATCTTCCATGTCGATGCTCTGGACACTACTAGAGCTGACATACCAACATTTAAAAAAATCAAATAAATCGCTTATCTTCAGTTACTGCGGGCTGAGAAATGACTCCTGCTCTGGTGAGAATGGTAAACGTTTCCGTGCCTCCCTACCCCACAGGTCAACAGAGCGTCAGCAGCCACAATGACAGGCTGTTGGACACTACAAATTAATAGTAACGCATTTTTTCTGACCTCCATCCCCCAGGTAAAGATTTATTGCACACTGTTCCAATCTGATACAAAAATGCCCAAGACCAAGGAACTCCACTCCAAAATACTTCAATTTCATAGCGTGTTCCTTAACCATTTCAAAATCTGGCAGAGATCTATTGAGATAATGGGTAAAGTGCATTTTTTTCTGAAGCCGGAGCTGAGAAGCGCAGTGTTGCACGCAGGATTTTGGTACCTGCTCTAGTAAGGAAACTAACCACAGCTGAACCTCAAATAAGTTATTTTCAATCTTAAAGCCATTATCGCTTAAATAAAAAAAGAATACTTCAATTGTAGACTTTTCTAATCCTTCGCTTATGGCGAGTAGCCGATCGCTCAGTGAAAACGCACTTCAAGAAACATTCAAGGTTTTTATTAACTCCATGGGAAGGTCCCAGGACCCTGGGATTTTGTTTTTCCGACTCCTGATTAAAACAGCGGGAGTCCACATGAATTCCACCCCCCCCCTTTTTTTTTTCCCTTTCCCAGAGAGTTTCACATGCAACATCCCCCTCCTCAAAATCTATAAGAAAACAAGAATCAAACCGAAAACATTTTGCCAGCTGAAAGGCGCCAAGACCTTGTGTGGGGCGGGATGCATTTCCAGCTGCCAGCCTAAAGGGACGGCAGAGGGAGATTAAACACAGAAATGCTTTTCATAAGGCAGGCGGCTTTGAAGAGGACAGTTCAGCTACTTCATTTTGTAATCTTCACAAAGCGTCAGATTTTAGCCTAAGCAGGTCTTAAAACAAGGAGATTTTATTTAAAAAAAAAAAAAAAAAGAAAAAAAAGAAAAAAGTAGGAATGTGTTCTGGCCGGGTTCTGTTGATTCAGCAAAGGTTAGACACACACACGCTTATTGATCCCAGAGAGCTCCCTGCTAAGTTAATTGTCTGGAATTTTAACTGAGCTCTCAGCAAGTTTCAAAATCCATGTTGGCTGGAAGTGGGTGGGGGACCCAGAAAAAAAACAGGCTGCAAAACTGTGCAAGTCCTCCAGTTAAAAAAAAAAAACACAACACAAACAACAAAAAAACCCAACAGCAATTACTTTGATGAAGGGAAAAGCTGCAGCAGGGAATGGTTTTAACTGGATTTGGCGATTCTGACTTTGACACCGCTCGAATTCAGTGCCGGGAATCTTGTGTGCAAAGCAGTACCAGGAGCACTGTGAACCCCATCGCACTGATACAAATATGACAGAGGTGAAGACATCTCCTGCAAGCTTCCTGCAGCCTTTACTTGTGGCTTATCACAACAATTTCCTGGTGTATTTACAAGAAGTTTTACCAGGAGCTGTACTCGCCTGCCTTCCTGTAACTGAACACTGAGGTTCTGCCGGTGCAGGCTCTGGCCAACCTGGAACTGCAGCTCACTCGACTCCCTGCGCGCACAGGAGGACGTGCAGTGCCCACCAAGCCCTACCTGCCTCCAGCAGCAGTGGAGACCGTGCTGCAGGGATGATTCGGGGCCACCAGACAGGAACAGCCAAAGACACCTTAAAATAACCTCGGACTAATATCAATTCCACCAAAGAGCCTGCACAACACCGTCCTGTACGGATGCGGATGCTCCCCACCGCCTGAGGTCCTCCAAGGCTTCCCATCACCCCCACGGCAGCTTCCGGCTCCGTTCCCCAGAGACACCCCGCAGAAGGGACGCTGCCCTACCTGAACTCCCTCCCCTCGCTGTATCGGCGAGCCGAGGCGGCGCGCTGGGTGGCCGTCTCCAGGAGCAGCTTCTGCGTCAACCTGCTGGAGGGTGCCGAGTCCCTGCTGGCCTCGGGCTCAGCCTCTTGGTCACATTTCCACTCCTCGTCCTCATTCAGAGTCGGCAGATAACCGGGTAGCCCTTTACCTGTCCCAGACCCTGAGCTTGGATCGCTATAAATTTTTGGACTTTCCCCACCTGTCCTTGTGTATTCCAAATAAATATCCGACTTAAGGAACAAAGGGTAGGTATTGTCTTCTATCATGCACTGAATCTCCGTTTGGGCCTGGTCAAACATGTCAGGGTCAATCTGCACTTTCATGACGCAGTCTTTGATGAAGCTTTTTGTGGCCGGTTTGATCTGCCGGGACACAATGCCATTGTTGTCGAGGATGTATTTTTTGTAAATGGCTTTTGCCAGCTTGAGTCTTTTTTCCTCATTAGACGCGCAGGGCTCCAGCTTCCTGAAGCCGCTGCAGGCAAACCAGAAGTCCAGCAGATCCGCGCAGTCCTCCTGTTTCAGGAAAGTCCTGAAGAGGTTGATACCGTCTTGATCATCCAGCAAGGAGTGCAGCGACTCGGCCCACTTCAAGTAGGGTGGAGTTGGCGAAGCACTGCCCTCAGGCTCGTACCCCAAATCCAAATCGGAGCGCCTCGGGGTTGCCGTGGACATCTCATTTCTAACCACATCACTTTTACCGGAGTAGAAACCATGGCTAACTGGCCTTGGATCTGTGGACACGAGTTCCCCCTCCTCACCAGGAACCGGAGGCCTCGGAGCATCTTCAGTGAAGCTTCCTCCAAGGTCCAAGGGGAAGCCTTTGCCCTGGATATTCATTTTTCTGGTCCTTCCTTGCGCAGGAACAGCAGGGGATGAGCTCAAATCTCAAATCACCGATATTTGTAGCTCCAAGGTGAACAAGTTTGTTTGGCTGAAACAGAGGAGAAAAAAAATGAGTAACACTGTAAATAAACACTCTAAGATTACAAAGCACTAATTCTGCTCTGCGCCAGTACTGTATTAACACCTCTTTTTCAGCAGAATCAACGGCAAAGCTCTCAGCGACTTCAGAGAGCACAGAACCAGGCTCAAACCAGGCACCCTCTAAAAATGACAGTTACAGAATATCCCAAAACTTTACATCCAGCATTTGGCATCACTGATACAGTTGATGCTACACTACAACAGTGGCCAACTTCACACCGGCGGTGGTTTTACAGGACCCTGGGATCTGGCAGTGCCCACATCGAAGAGATCTACACTCGGGTACCAGGCGGTGATGCGGGACACATGCCATCTTCTGCACTGCCCCTCCGCACAGCCTACCTGGATAGAACCCACACCGGATCATACCAAGGCAGCATGCTTTTATCTGGCTACTGATCGAGCAAATGCTCGTCCCCTAACAGGAATTCAAGGCTTCTAAGAAATATTTCGAAAGAATACCCAGTTAGCCCCGAAAGCGAGACTGCACCTTAATCAAACACAGGTGGCTTTCGTATGCTCAAGTGACATACCAGCACCACATTCCTCGCAAATCTCTGCATTTTACAAATACGCTGCATCGCCTCATCTAGCTCTAGGGGAATCCAGATGCATCGCTGACCCCAATATTTTGGGCATCTGGACTGCATTCTTGCTTCAGATGGGCATGTTAGCACAGGAGCTTAGGTCTGGCACCCGATTTCATAGACAGGCCATCGAGAAAAGGTTAATTTACACTAACAACACTGCGCGCGATGAGCCTGGGAAAATTTCAGGTCATCAAAGGAAGCTGAGAAAACCATCTTGAGAGGGAAACCTGATCAAGTGCAATGTTTTTAAAGAAGAGCAACGAGTCAATATGGAGGATGGGAGGGAGGTGTGGGGAAGGAGGGCGAGGACAATCCCCGGGCCATGACTTCCACTGCTCAACAAGGTAACTTTACGATTTTTAATTCAGCGGCCAAAGTCTTGTCTTACAGAACAGTACCCGCCTCAAAGCCCCCGGTACCACAAAGCCCCACAAATTACTCCTCGCACCGGGTTTGACCCAACAGCATGTAAAAATGCACCAGAGAGGACATAGCTTCGCTCGGCCGCCCTCCCAAAGCTCGCCCCGCTCCAAGGAACATGCCTTGGGGATGCTCTGTCATCTTCCCCCCGTTCCCTCTCCCTGGTGGAACCAAGAGCAGCCGCCTGCACCGTGCCCATCCTTACATCCCCATGGCCATCCGCATGCCTGTCTTTACAGCCCACCTGGCCATCGCTGTGCCCATCCTTACAGCCCCATGGCCACAGCCGTGCCCGTCCTTACAGCCCCAGGGCCATCACCGTCCTGCCCTTACAGCCCCAGGGACACTGCCATGCCCATCCTTACAGCCCACCTGGCCATCCCGAACAAGCCCAGCGAGCCCAGAGGTGGCCGGGGAGCAGGGCCAGGCCCCGTCTGCCCACCCTGCGCCGTGCAGGAGCCAGCGCCGCCCTCGCACCCTGCCCCAGCTGCCCTGGCTCCGGGGAACGGGGCTGGTTTTCGCGTCTTTTTCACCTCGGGTCCGGATGCGAGCGCGGGGCTGGCACCCACCTCCCCGGCAAAGGTCGCCTGGGTGCTGGTGACCCCCGGGGCCCCGGCCCCACAGCCATTGTTGAGGCCTGGCCCCTCGCCCCGGCCGGGGGTGGCCCCGCGGGGTCCCCACGGGGACGAGCGAGGCGCCGGGCCGCCTCTCCCCGCGGAGACGGAAGGGAGGGGAACCGCCGCCTCTCGGCCCCCGGGAGCAGCCCTGGCGCTGACAGGGGCCCCCCGCCGCCCGAGGGCAACTTCGGGGGAGGCGACCCCGGCAGGTCCCCTCCCGCCTCGCCGCCCCCGCTCGCCCTCCGCGGCGCGGCCC
>VWZL01001458.1:614571-628890 GCA_013396915.1 Stercorarius parasiticus | reverse complement strand
GCCGAGGGTCTGGGTGCGGCAGCGGCTGCCAATCGTGGAGGCCTCGAGTCCCCAGAAGCCCCGGGCTGAGGGTCTGTGCATGGTGGCTACCGGCCCCTGGAAGCCTTGAGTCCTGGGTGGCCCTGGGCATATGACTGAGGGTCTTGGGCACAGTGGCTACAGGCCCCTAGAGGCCTTGAGTCCTGGGTAGCCCTGAGCCAAGGGTCCAGGTAGGGTGGCTACCAGCCCCTGGAGGCCTCGAGTCCTGGGTAGCCCTGAGCCGAGTGTCCAGGCACAGTGGCTACCAGCCCCCGGAGGCCTCATGTCCTGGTGAGCCCCAGGCTGAGGGTCAGGGCACGATGGCTACCGGCCCTGGGAGGCCTCAAGTCTCAGGGAGCCCTGGCAGACAGCCGAGGGTCCAGGCATGGTGGCTACTGGCCCCCAGAGGCCTCAAGTCCCTGGGAGCCCTGGGCCGAGGGTCCGGGCATGGCGGCTACTGGACCCCAGAGGCCTCGAGTCCTGGGTAGCCCTGAGCCGAGGGTCTGGGCATGGTGGCTACCACCCCCCAGACACCTCGAATTCCTGGAAGCCCCCGGCACATAGCTGAGGGTCCAGGCACGGTGCTGGGCTGGCGCCTGGCTCAAGGGCTGAGCAGCTCCAGGGCTCCATCTCGCTCTGGGCAAGGGCAGCCCTATGGGAAATTCCATCTCAACCTGAGTAAAAATTGTTTTACTCCGAGAGTTCCAGAGCCCTGGCACGGGCTGCCCAGAGACATGTGGAGTCTCCTTCGCCAGGGATATTCCAAATCTGCCTGGATGCATTCCTGTGCAGGCTGCTCTGGGTGACCCTGCTTTGGCAGGGGGTTGGACCAGATGATCTCCAGAGGTCCCTTCCGACCCTTGCCATTCTGTGATTCTTCTGAGCATCCTGGGCAGGGGACAGCCAGGAGAAGGTCGTGCTTTTGGAGACCTCCAAGGCCTGGCTCGGCTCGGCAGGGAAAAGGCAGCCACCCTCAAAGGCACTGCAGGCCTCCACGGCCCCGTCCAGGATCAAACAGCATGTCTTTAGTGGAGCTCCGCCCAGGAGGGACTGCACACCGGTGGTCCCGGGGATGGAGCAGCATGGTGGCTGCCCCACCAGCGGCTCTTGCCTCTGAAAACTGACTGAAGCTGGTCTAAAAACCACAGCCGAGCATCCTGCTTCTCTGAACTTGGCAACCCTGCCATGGGGAGACATGAGGGGACTCGCCAAGAGGTGGCACTGTATGGACTGAAATGGGTCAAATGAGACGGAGACTCCAGAGAGTGGCAGTGGGGAGCATGTCTTACCCCAAAATGGTTGGTTATGGGGAGCTTCTGGCCAGGCAGGGTACCCTGGCACTGGGACTGCGATGCTGCCCCAGAGTGACAGGGGACGTTGCAGGGAGAAGAAGGGGATTACCAGATGCAGAGGTAAAACAAGAGAAGTGCAACAGGGACATGAAAGCCTGCTTCTTCCCTGGAAAGCGGCAATACACTCGGAGCCCTGGGGCTGAGCCAGGCAGACCCCGAGGTGCCGTCCCAAAAGCTGAACGTGCAAACAAGCCGCAAGCCAGTCCTCTAAAAACCAGAAACTACTCAGAAAGATTTCTGATAGGGATGCTTTCTGGGTCTTGATGCAATTATTCTACTGTGTGTGCCTGTTTCCATGCGTTTGGGGAACACGTTCGGAAACGGACACCATTTTTTTTCCAGCTTCCTGTGAACGATGCTTGGAGCTGATTTACATGTAGCAGTGCAACACTGATCTCTGGCATAATACTGGAAAAGCTGATGTGGGATTCAGCTGATAAAGAATTAAAGGATGGTAATATAATTAATGCAATCAGCCTGGTTTCTGGAAAATAGCTCTTGTCAAACTCTGATGTCATCCTTTGAAGAGATTACAAGTTTGGCTGATAAAGGTTATGGCATAGAAATAATAGACCTGGACTCTGTTCAGGCATGTGACTTAATCCATATAGTATTCTGATTAAAAATTAGCACAATACAACATCAAGAGAGACACCTTAAAGGGACTGGGAGCTGGTGAGCCGACAGCCATCAATGGGGAATGCCGGCAGAATGGGAGCGCTCTCGGTGGGTGTCCAGGGGCTGGATGGGAAGCCCGATGCTATTCAGCGTTTCCATCAATGGTCTAGAAATAGATTAAAAAGCCCTGCTGAGAAAAACACCGGGGCCAGGGAAATGAGAGGGGCAGGAGACACGGACGAGGTCAAGGCAGCTTGTGGAAAACTTCATAAGCTGAGTCCCAGGCGAATAAAACCTAGTTGAATGTGAGCAGCTGCAAAAGGATCCCACAGGGCCCTTCTGCTGGAAAGCTCCGGCATGGATGGGATCGGGGGGGCTCAGGAGGCAGGAGGGACAGGGTGGGAGCAGCAGGGTCCCCATGGGGGATGTCCTCGCCAGGATGGGGCTGGGTGCCACAGCAAAAGGGCTTCCAGCATCCGCATTTCAGAAAGGATGCTGAGAAATCAGAGAGGAGGAGTTAAAACTGAGCCCTGCTTTGCAAGGGGGATGCCTGAGAACCACAGCCTCCTGCGCTGGCTCAAAGGAGCCCCACAGATGCCTTGATTTTGGCACTTGAGCAACTTCATGGGTGAGAGACGATCAGGTATTAGAGAGCTTTTCATCTCCCAGAGAAAGGCCCAGCAAGATTTCATGGCCCGAAACGAGTTTGCATGAGAAACCGGAGCCAGATTTCTCCGTGGCAAAGAGGGAGACCGAGGGGGTGATGAGTTTGGGTGCACCAGGATGCAGGTGGCTAAAGTTCCCGGGCCTGGCATGCCCTGGGGCTACTTACGGCTCCTTGGGGCCAGGCTGGACCTGGGGTAGTGAGAGAAATGCCAGGGGCTTCTCCCGCACCCACCAGCTCCTGGCTGCGTTCCCCTGGCTCAGGGGACACAGCCTGGGGTGAGGAGCCAACGTGTATCCCATCCTGTCCCATCCCATTCCATCCCGTCCCATCCCACCCGCGGCTCCTGCCGGACCGGGGAGCACGGAGGGGCTGGGAGAGCCAAGGGCTCCCTCTGGAGCCCCCTCCCTGCCTTTCACACCTCAATTTGCCCGCACTGAGGAGCCAACATCGGCTACGTCCAGATTTACCTGGGGACATCAAACAAGTAAAAACCCAAACCGAGCATCCCTGGCTACATGGGGAGGAATCAGTCTGTGAGCTCTTTCAACAAAGGGTAAAGGCCAATGGACCGAACCAGGCCATTTCTCCCTTCTTCGTCAGGTGAGAGCGTGGCCCTGCCTAATTCCTCCCCAAAACTGCCACAGCCGAGACACCAGTGGTGTTTTGGCACAGACCTGGCGCCAGGTCTTCACCGAGGCTGTTCCCTGTGCAAGCCTGGCGTGCCACATGCTTCCTGGTTCCTGGTGCACACATTCATTCCTGCCTGGAAAAGCCAGCAAATGCTAGTGATATAGGAACTGCTCTCAGCCTTTGCTCTGAAGGGTCTGGGGCTGTGTCTAAGCAGCCCGATGCTGTGCACACAACGCTTGTGCGCTGCGATTTGAGCGCCTCCCAGCAAGCCCTTCACTCCCATCCCTCAGAGCAGCAAAGGGACATTTTCTGGTGGCACCATCACTTCCCTGCCAGGCTGGCTTGGGAGCCACCACCCTTCCAGCATTACTCCTGCAGAGGCCGAGAGCGCTTAGCTCGGCTTCAGCGCTGACAATATTCATCCCAAAATAATTCTCCTCTTTGTAGCGACTCACCAAAGCAAGGCGGGCCAGCGTTGGTACTGATGGTTGGTGGCTGGTGGGCTGTTGGCATCCAGCGTGCCCTTCTCAGGGCCGAGATGTGTGCGGGTGAGAGCCGGCATCCCTCCAGCGCGGGCAGTTTCAGGATGAAGCGCACTAGATGGTGCTGTTCAACCTTTGGCTGCGATTTGAAAGGACCTTGCAAGGTCATAACTGGTTCCAAATTTCGGCTTTATAAAAAAAAAACCCACCACCAACCTTTCAGAAACTGGAGGACAAATAGAAATACCCTGAAGTGTGAGGTCCTACACCGATGGCTGGCGGAGGCAAAGGGCAGCTCGCCCTTTCATTTCTGGGGCAGGAGTCGGGGTTTGGCTATGTCAGCAGCAATAGCAGAAGGGGCTGCCAAGAAAAAAATATCCCGGGGTGGAAGAGGAGGCTGATAGCTCTCTCTTGGACCACTGGCAAGGTGATGCTTGCAGGGCAGAAGGATGAAAATGTATTAGCAGTCAAGGTAAAAGAATTAGTGTCGTGGCACCGGGAACCGAGGGCACCCTGAAGAGCCCAGCTGGGACAAGGCACCGGCAGCCCAGTGACACCAGAGGTGACAAGCAAGCGGAGCCCCAGGACACAGCTGGCAGGAGAGCAAGGCAGGGAAGCAGGCAGGGGTATGGATGAGCTGGGAGCTGGAAGGCAGCTCCTGCCCTGCCAGGCTGGGAGGGACAGAAAACCTCCCTGTGCCGGGGGCTGGGGAGGAGAGCTGAAGCAGGCGATGCTGGTTGCAACCCTCCCAGCATCCCTTCTTGCAGGAGGCACTGGTCTGAAGATCTCTCCCCACCAATGTCAGCCCCCCAAAGCATCCATGGAGCGGCGGGAGCAGCTTTCCCAAGGTGCGGGTCCCATGGGCAGCCTGAGCCATACCTCCTTTGGATTCCCCACCTCAAAAGAGGCAAATGCACACAAGCTTGCCTTGGATTTGCTTCAGTCCTGGGCAGAAAGGATGAAGCACTGTTTGGACAGTGTTTGCCTTTTTTGCTCAGATGCTGCTCTTTTCTGCCATTCCAAGCAGGTGGGAAGGCTGCGGGGCTCAGCTGTTCTGGGCACTCGGGTCCTTCCCCTCCAGCAAAATCATCCCAGTTTCCCAGTCCACACCCGTTCTCACGTGGGTGCTCACTTGCAAATCCCCAGGCTATGACGGGGACTCCTGGGGCTCCCCCCTCCCAGATGCAGGGCTGGAGCGGGTGGACGTGCCAAAGGTTTTACTGCCTACATCAAAAATAAGAAAAACTCCAGTGCTCCAGCCAGGGTGGCCTCCTTCCAGGAACGCAAGGGCAGGTGGCCCTGGGCCAACTCAGGCAGCAGTTTCAGCAGCTGCCGGCGTTTGCCCTTGGTGGTGCAGATGCCTGTAGGGCAGAGGGAAGCCCCCATGCGTTACCCAGAGCCCCTGCAGTGTACCAGCACCCTGGTCTGTCCTCCCCAGGGTCTCCTTCTGCCTTCAGCCCTGGCAACATCCTCACCTGGTGTTTCCCCTTGTGCCTGCTCTGGCATCGGCCTCTGTCCCCCAGCTCTGCTTCACCTTCCCTTGCCGGATTACGAAGCCTCTAAACCTGGCATTTCTCCCAAAAAAGATTATGAACAAGCTCCTGCCATGCCTTGGGAAGCTGCTTGGGATGAGCTGATCACCCAGTAACCAAGCAGCTATTTCTCTCGCACAGTGATGATACCTTGGGGTAGCTGCAGCGTCCTTCTATAAAATCATCTGTAATTGATTACCTGTCTAATGATACTCTAGGGGTTGCACAAAACCTGCAGCAAAAGCTATGGGACAAGCGAGATTTCAGGCTGAAAATCAAGTCCTTAAACCTTGAAATTACCCGGGCAAGGACCTAGCTTCTTCTGGGACCTCACTCAGGGTGGTGGATGACCACGGAGCCTGTCCCTGCCGGCTGACGAGGATGCAGCACGTGCCACAGCCCTGCCCGGGCAAGGAACCGGTGCTGCTGCTCTGGGCCATGGCACAGGAGAGGACCACAGGAGCCGACACCAGGACCTCGGTGTCCCCCCAGCGCTCCACCTGGCCCTTGTGCTGCTTTTAGGAAAGAGCTGCCCATTTCCATCAGAGCAAAGAGAAACCTGCCAGACCCCTGTCAGACCCAAGACCCCGTGATTCCCCTGATTTTAATCAACTGGCTCTGCCAAAAGCCATCGTGCACACACTCAGCCAGCATTGCCAACACCCGATGCTCCTCATCACTGGTGGGTGAAGGCAGGCAGTCCCCAGCAATGTCCCGCCCCACGCGCTTTCCTGCACCCACCTTTAGGGTCCACTCCAGTCCTGCGCCCCACACGCCTGCCTCTCCATGCTCCGGACCACCAGGCTCACCGCTCCTCTCGGGGGGCCGGGGGTGGGACACCGTCCACACACATCCCAGCAGCGCCGCTCTGCAGAGAGAAGAGATGTCAGCTCATCCCTGCTGAGACCACCCTGCCCAGGATATGCCTGCAGGGCAGCCGAGCCAGGCAGGGACATGTTCCGATCCCCGCTCACAGGATGGGCTCCTGCTCCCATGGTCCTGAAGGACACCCATCATATCTTGGCCCTCCATGAGATGGAGGTGCCTGGAGCGGGCTCTGCTCTGCCCTGAGCCATGCTGGGACTGTCCCGTCCCTGAGCACGGGGGCTCTGGAGTGGTTATCGCTACAGAAACGGTCCCACCTTACAGAGCCAGGGCAAGAGGGAGCGGCGGTTTTGCGGGGACACCCCTGTGCCTGGTCCCCAAGACCCACTGCAGACCCAGGGCTCACCCACTTGCCCCAGGGCAGCGCCTGCTTGTCCTCTGCGGCTGCTGCTCCAGCGCCTTGTGGTGGGACAGGACAAGGTGGGCATGGGGTGGGTACCATCCAGGGGGAGGAATGCGAGGTCTGGCTGGTGGCTCACATCGTCAACATTGAGACAGCTGGTCCTTGCTGGCAGGGTTGTCCCAGGGTTGTCCCTGTGCTAATTCAACCTGTTTGATCCTGGTGGGATAGGCAGATCTCCTTTATCCCAGCCATCAGTGGTCCCGACCAGCTGGGCTACTGGGGGGTAGGGGAAGTCTGATGCCAAGAGCACTGCTGGAAGTGTCAGTTGCTCTGCTCTTGTGGATTTGTTTTGCAACACTGGGCAAGATCTTCTGGCTTAGATACGGTCACTAGCCTGGCTGGCGAAAGCAAGCTCAGTGATGCCTTGATGTCTGTCCTGCAGCCTTGCAGACTTCCAGCTGGAGTGTTTTGATATGATCCCTATCAGCAGTCCAGCTTGGAGAGCAAGTGCTTGTCCCCACACTCCTGGCTCACCTGTCCTGTAGGGTCAGCTCTCCCAGGGAGCTGGCAAAAAGTTCTGTGATAAGTAAGGTCTATTGACCATGTTTTGGCCAACATCTGGTGACTAGATGGTGGCCAGTTGGATGCATGCTGCTGGGTTTTCAGTTCATGCCTGGGACAAGGCTTGCTGATGGTGCATCTGCTTTGGACGAGGTTCTTCCCAGAGATGTGGAAAATGGTCAACAAGCTCTCTATCACACAATTTTAATTTACTGCGAGTCCACCTAGTGGCCCATGAGTTTATGGTCAGCTTTGCTGGGTACCGTGAGGCTTGTGAGGACATCTCAGAAACACTCGTGTACCTGGGACAAGCTCTGGAAATAATTTTACCTGCACACGTACCTGACAGGTACAGTTGAGGTCTCAACTCGCCATTCCTTCTCCAGGAGAGCCTCCAGCCCATGAAGTGACAATGGCGGCTGAGGTTGTGGCTGGTTTGCTCAGGTCCAAAACCCAGCCAGATCTGGGCTAGGGCAAAGGGTCCTTGTGATCACATCGTGAGCAGCTGAGGGAAGCCCCATGGCATTTTCACCCCTTATTTCTCCTGCAGAGTAGCTTTCCTCGCTGCATCGTGCTTCTCAGACAGGGCATTAGATGCCCCAGATGCTCCTCTGAGAGATGCCATGCCCTGGAGAAGCCTTGGCTCTGAGTGCTCAGGCAGGCCAGCAGCCAGGCTGGGAAGCCGTTTGCAGTTAATTGGTGGTAACGGGCTCCTGGTGGCTGCCCGACGGCAGGCAGGATGGCCATGCTCATGGGAGGTCACAGCCTGCCAGCCAGAGCCATCTCTGGGCTCTTCTGTGGCACAACGCGCTGCACCAAGGGACAAGGTCTGCTCCGGGCCAGGGGGACAAGCCAGCCCTAGCTGGGGGACCTGTAGTCCAGCAGGGCACTTCTGGGAGCACCCTGCTCTTTCAGATCTCTGGTAACACAGCCACAGACCCTCCAGGATCTCTCCCTATGCCTGCTGTGACTCCAGCCTCCACCACCACTTTTCCAGTCTCCCACTTCCCAGCAGGGCCTCCAAAACTCCCGCCCCCACCACCCCCACCAACCTCCAGCCCCAGGTGGGGTTCTCCTTCCTTTGCCATCTCCCCTGTGAGGTGGCCCTTCCTCAGAGCAACCATTCTGGTATCCATCTCCCCAGCGATGGCCAACCCTCCCAGCCAAGCTGGTGGACAGGACCCCGCACTGCTGCATCACCAGCACTCAACTGGGACAGCCAGGGCTCGGCACAGGCAAGTCCTGGAGCCCCTTCATCCCTGGTGACCTGCCTGAGGGCTGAACCAGCTCTGGGAAAGGAGGTTTCTCTGCAGGGTTCCTCTTCCATGGTGGGAGTGAGGTCCTAGGAACTGCACCAGGAAAGGCTCTGCACTGATGGGTGCCAGCTGAGGTCCTGACCAGCTCAGCCAAGATGCTGGACCCAGCCCAGCAGTGACCCTGGGGTTTACCTGCTTCTTTCTGCTGAGAAGATCAAAAACGCACGGAGATGTGATGAGGAGGAGGCCCTCCTGCTCCACCATCTCTGCCGTGGCTGGAGATCCAGCTGGGGACACCCAAGCATGCAAGGGTTGGTGGGGCTGTGGCGGTGGGAGGAGGCTGCATGGATGGGCAGGCTCTGCTGCTCCTCGTTAGCGAACCGATGCTGTGCTGAGCCACGACTGATGAGCTGGGGATGCTCAGTGAGTGCCATTTATTCATGCTCTTATGTAAGAGTCTCCAAATTGTTCTGCTGCTTTAGCTCCCCCAGCACAAGCCCAGCCCAGGAGGTCATCTTGGTGTTGACTCATCTCAAGGCTTTCCGGCATAGAGATGTGGAGAGTATCAGAGTCATCCTGACACAGAACCGGAGAAAATTATCACAAAATCATTCACTTTGGGAGGAAACTCGGACAAGTCGGCGGGGGTCTCTGTCTTTGGAGGGGTCCAAGATGTGCTCCACAGTCGGGACAAAGCTTCCCTGGTGCTGGATGTCGGCCACGAGATTCCCTGTCCCCTTCTGCCACCACTTCTGGGACCGTCAGTGGGACAGGATGGCTGGGAGCTGGGGGAGACATAGGCTAGCGATCATGAGCATCCCACTGTCCTCTCCTTCTTGGGGAGGAGAGAGCAAGAACTGCTCAACTGAGACATAAGCACCAGCCTGGGCAGGTATCTCAAGCTTTGCTGTGTCCCATCTGCAGGCACCAAGCCTCAGACCATCTTCCATAAAGCAGTGCTGCTTCGGCCCCTGTCCCCATCAGGACACAGAGGCTGCCGCCATCCCCTTCTCTGCAGGGCTGGAGCCACCTTCTGGTGTCCAACCTGCCCATCTGCAGCCATTTCACACCACCCGTACTTGTGCCAGCCATTTCCTGCAGCCTATGCAGCTCTTCTCCCCCGTGGTGGGAGCAGACAGCGGCCCGATCCCCGCAGCCTCGGCTTTTCTGACCTCGGTGCACCTGACTCTCCTGGTCTTCTCTCAGAGGATATATTTCCCCGCTCTGAGCGTCCTGCTGGGTCTTCTCTTATTAATGCATGTCTGCCAGAAGTCCTTCAACGGACAAGTATTGGCTGGCGCGGAGAACCCGTGGCTGGCAAACACCAGCAAATCAGGCCTCACATTGTGTTTCATCCTCATGCTTTGTAGTTACAATTGGCCAAAGCACGAGAAATCGTGTGGCAGTGGATGTACAATAGCAAACGTTGCCAGACCTTGGACTTAACACCTTCCTGCGGCAGCAGCTTCCACAGCGTGCCAAGGACGTGTTGTGCAGAACATGTGTCACAGGTGAGGTTGGCATGGACTTGGATTAGTCTTCCCACACTTCTCTGACCCTCCCAGGGCCATGAGGTGAGGTGAGCGCCTATGGGCTGTGTCTGGAGATGACCATCTTGTGGGCAGCCATCCCACAGTGCCTCAGCCCATGCTGCAAGCCACCCCAGCCCACCTGAGCCTACTTCTGCAGCGGGACGCGGAGCAGAGGTGCCTGCAGAGGAGGTCCATGGCTCCTTTTCCCAGTGGTGAGGTATTTTCAGATCTCCAGCGCTGAACATCTTTAACTCAGCCTATTTAGCTCAGTCTCATGTTCACCAGTTGTCCAGAGTCCGGCACCTCTGCAGCCTCTGCATTAAACTTCTGCCTGATGAAAACGGATGATTTATCCGAAATTCTCATCCTGTGTCTCCCAGGTGGTTTGTCCTCCTTGTGCGTTGGTCCGGCCTGGCACCTCCTGCACTGGATGGACTATGCAGAGAAGCCAGGGGTTTTGGGGATGCCTTGGCAATGGTTAGAGCAAAGGGCTGGGTTGGTCAGTGAGGCTCTGTGAGCCCCATTATGCTCCAGCCTTTGGAAGAGCGGCTGCTTTCACAGGGGGCATCCCACCCTTGGTGGGTCTCAGGATGGACCATCCAGGGTCAGTGACTCACAGCTTTAATCACAGCACTTAATCACTCTGTTTGTGCATCCGTTCCCTGCAGAAACTTTGGAATGTTGGCCAATTTAACCACATTTGAGGAAGGCTGCAGTTCTGGAGGACTCCAGGTGCCTGAGAGTGCAGTGAAAGCGGAAAAGCTTGACCAGGGGCTTGCAGTACCAACCAAATCCCTTGGAGGTCGTTTCCTCCCTGGGTCACTTATTCCCATCAGCACGCAATGGCTGAACACCCTGTGCCCACCTCGGGGAGCATCTGGGGGTGAGGTGATGCCCCTCCCTCAGGAGAGGGCTCCTCTCCTCTGCTGTCCCTTGTCATGAGGCCCAACCCCCAGGCAAGCCCTCTGGGCTCTTTGAAACAAGCCCTTTTGATCCCTCCATTGCTGTGTCCCCTTTCCATAGTCTTACTGAAGATCAGTCACTGAGCTACCCACGGTGGGAATAAGGACATTTTTGACTCAATGGCGTCCTGGGAGGACCAGAAGCTCCTGAGAAAGTTCATCCCCACAGGAGACCTTGGTTTCTTGCCCTGCAGAGGTCTCTGCTGGCTCAGTCCCGTCCTCATCCCATGGCCACCAGCACTTGTCCAGCCAGGTGTTTTACAGCCGTTTTCAATCACCAGCTCAGCCCATGGACCCAGCCTGGCTGTCTGTCCCAGTGTGGACCAGCCCTGCCCTAGGTGAGCCCCTTGCTTGGGACAGGCCGTACCCGATGCCTGAAGAAGCAGGGTGGCTGGTGTCCCCTGCTAACTTCCACCATCCACAGCTTGTGGCTGCCACCTCAACCCACCTCAGCTCGGTCCCACCAGCTCCCACCTCTGCACACCCCGCATCGGCCAGGCTGTGGCCACATGGTCCCTGCTCACATCCCACTTGCCCTTTGCCGACGTTGGTTTTTATTCGCTTTTCAGGTTCCTCAGCTCTGGTCTCTGCTTCCCTGGGTTTGGAGGACAAGGTCTACCCACCCTCTGCTCCACCTCGCCGTGCTGGCCCTTTGCAGCTCTTTCCTCGCATCCATTGAATCCCATGTCCTTGTGGGAAGGTGACTTCCCCCATCCCAGGGCAACGGCACCATCCCAGAGTAAATCCCAGGGGGCCCCAGGAGCCCAGGATGGCCATTCTGGGGGGAACAACCCCATCTGCACCCCACCGCCAGCTCCCAGAGCTTGTCCCCAAGGGAACCGTCACCCCAAAACCAGGCATTGGCCAAACCTGCCCTTGCAGCCCTCTGCCACCAGTGCTGCCCCGGGGGGAGGCGAGGGTCCTGGCGGGGTCCTAGCAGGTTTTTGGGTCTGGCTGACGCTGGGAACATCCCTGCCCTCTTTGTGCTCCCCCTGGTAAGCGGCGCAGTGCAAATATCAGTCGGGTTCTTTGAAATGAAAATAAAACTGATAAAAGTCGGGCAAATCCTCTGCCCCGGCCCCCGCTGCTGGCCCAAGCGGTGGCTCTTTCTGCTGCCGAGCCGGCTCCTGCAGTTATAAATACATTATGTATGCCGGTGTCCGTCGGCCAGAGCCTTTTGTTGATGCTGAATATGTCCTGGCCAACAAAAGTGGACTGGATTAGCCACAGTGGATTAAAAGATTTTCTTCTTAGAGTTTACCTAATAATATAACAATTGACATAGAAGGTCTCTTTGAACCCTACACGACTCTCTTATTTTACCATCTGTGAGTTTGCTCTCTGTGCCGCTGGTGGGGTGCCCGTCTGCCGGTAGTGCTGGTGGTGGGAACGCTGCCCGGAGCCAAATTTGTTGCTGAGCAGAAGCAAGCAGCCCATATTGGAAGGGAGGCAGTGGGATGAGAAAGTGGCACAACTTCTGTCCTCCTGCCTTTGTCCTCGGCCCTTCTCCTGGCAGCCCACCGATGCTGTGGCGCAGGGAGGGAAGAGACCCAAGGAGTGGGCTCGAGCGATGGGGAAGCCACCCACTCATCTGCAATTTGAGGGGTCCAGAGAGGTCCCGGCTGGAATAAGCTCCTTTATTAATCACGAATTTTGGGAGAGTTGCCGAACTGTGAGCTGATGCAGTTTGGTTGTGGCTATTTCAGGCGTTGGGCTCTGGCCGTCGGCCCCAGTCTCCATTGCAAGATGGGTCGGGCAGCGGCAGCAGCGGCACCGGGAAACATGGAGGGCAGCGGCAGCAGGGGAGGAAGGCTCCCCCCCACCATCCTGCAGCGCCGCTGCTGCTCGCCCCCTCCTCTGGCACACCCGGCGTCCCGGCCCTCGGGCTTTGATCTCGTACAGGGGGGGCTCCATTCACAAGTCTTTCATCGCAGCCTTTGGAAATACCCGTCCTCAGAAGTCGCGAGTAATGAGATGGGGAGAAGACGAGCAATTTAGGCACCGCTCTTTCTCGCTTGCGGGTTTTTTTTTAATCTCCATCTCCCCCTTATATTTTNTTTTTTTTCTTTTTTTTTTTTTTTTTTTTTTTTTTTGCAAAGACACTTCTGGAGCAGCGCCCGACTTTGTGTGGGATTGCCGCGTCACCCCAGACCTACTGGGGAGGCGGGGGGGGCAGGAATATGAGGCTTGCGCCTCTCAGCCGGGGGCCTTTGATGAAGCTGCTTTGCGAAATTTGATTTGAAAGGCCTACGATGGCAATTTGGGGGAGAATGGGGGAGCCTTNCTATTTCCCTTTCTTGGCAAGTGCGTGGCTGGAAGATGGGAATCTTTACTTTATATTGCAGCTTGGGCTTCCCAGTCTGATTGGCTGCGGCCAGGACCAAATGCTGGTCCTTCCATCCCATCGTCACTATGGCAACCGGCCCCGTTAGGCACAACCGATTTACTTATAATTGCTGGGTAAATAGTCAAGACAGGCCACTTTCATCCTGCACCAAGAGATTACTCTTCCTCGTCACCTTTTTTTCCCCTTCTTTTTCTTTTTCTTTTTTTTTTTTTTTTTGGAGGAGGAAGCCCTGAAGAGCAGCAACACTCAAGGAAAACTCTTTGAAGGCTGTTTCAGAACACGCTGCCTGCCCCCGGCCAGCCTTTCCCTGCCACACAATGCCTCGATGCCGGGGCTTTCCGGCACCATCATCATCCTCCTCCAAGGAGCAGCACTGGGTGGGGATGCAGGAGATGCCATGGGTGCAAGGATCTGGCTGTGGTGAGCCACCAGCAACCGCTTCTGCCTTTCATGGGGATTTCACGCCGGTTCATCCGGACAGGCTGGATGGGGCCGAACGGTCCTCCATCGCCTCCACCCTCTTTCCCCAATGCTGCCATTAGCGATTCACGTTCACAGCGTGTGCTGGTTCTACCCACGCACCAGCATTGCCGAGCTCAGACGGCCCTTTCCCCGGCTCTGTGGGATGTGCTGGCCAGGATGGGACAGCTCGTGCCTCCAGCCCCAGCCATGCTCATCCCCGGCGGCCGGGATGCTGGGGCACCCACTCTCCCCCACCGCCTTTGTGGAGAGCGGCTCCTTGCTGGGTCTGCAGGCACGGAGCCTCTTGTTACTCCTGGAGGGTGTTTAACAATGATGGACAGTGGTATGCGCAGGTTTTGTCGCCAGACCCCTGAGTGTGGACCGGGATTTGGGCTTGTGTCCGGGTGGGTCCCACAGGTGAGAGGCAGGTGGGAGTGGGGTCCCGGCTCTATCTCATAGTTCAGGGATGGACGCTGCAGCCAGAGAACAGCAAACAGCTGCCCAGCCCAGCCTCACCGGCCAGGACACCCACACAGAACCCACAGGGAGCTTCTGTCCCCACCGGTCATCACTGGCACCAAACAGGAATTCCAGGAAAATGGGAAAAAAGGGGGTTCTTGGGGAGAATCTAAGGGCTGGAGAGATCCTGGGAAAACAGAGAGCTCATGGGCA
>VWZL01001458.1:582202-613837 GCA_013396915.1 Stercorarius parasiticus | reverse complement strand
CGGCGCGGGAGAACAATGAGCCAGGAGATGGGGAGAGTTGGGATTTCTCACCTGCCCGGGCGTTCGCAGTCCGCCATGACAGGAGCAGCCGCCCTGCTTGCCGCCGCCGCCGTCCGGAGCACTTTTTTTATTTTTTNTTTTTTTTTTTTTTGGAGGAGGAAGCCCTGAAGAGCAGCAACACTCAAGGAAAACTCTTTGAAGGCTGTTTCAGAACACGCTGCCTGCCCCCGGCCAGCCTTTCCCTGCCACACAATGCCTCGATGCCGGGGCTTTCCGGCACCATCATCATCCTCCTCCAAGGAGCAGCACTGGGTGGGGATGCAGGAGATGCCATGGGTGCAAGGATCTGGCTGTGGTGAGCCACCAGCAACCGCTTCTGCCTTTCATGGGGATTTCACGCCGGTTCATCCGGACAGGCTGGATGGGGCCGAACGGTCCTCCATCGCCTCCACCCTCTTTCCCCAATGCTGCCATTAGCGATTCACGTTCACAGCGTGTGCTGGTTCTACCCACGCACCAGCATTGCCGAGCTCAGACGGCCCTTTCCCCGGCTCTGTGGGATGTGCTGGCCAGGATGGGACAGCTCGTGCCTCCAGCCCCAGCCATGCTCATCCCCGGCGGCCGGGATGCTGGGGCACCCACTCTCCCCCACCGCCTTTGTGGAGAGCGGCTCCTTGCTGGGTCTGCAGGCACGGAGCCTCTTGTTACTCCTGGAGGGTGTTTAACAATGATGGACAGTGGTATGCGCAGGTTTTGTCGCCAGACCCCTGAGTGTGGACCGGGATTTGGGCTTGTGTCCGGGTGGGTCCCACAGGTGAGAGGCAGGTGGGAGTGGGGTCCCGGCTCTATCTCATAGTTCAGGGATGGACGCTGCAGCCAGAGAACAGCAAACAGCTGCCCAGCCCAGCCTCACCGGCCAGGACACCCACACAGAACCCACAGGGAGCTTCTGTCCCCACCGGTCATCACTGGCACCAAACAGGAATTCCAGGAAAATGGGAAAAAAGGGGGTTCTTGGGGAGAATCTAAGGGCTGGAGAGATCCTGGGAAAACAGAGAGCTCATGGGCAGTAGGATGAGAAAGGAACAGGGTGGGCTTGAGGGAAAGGAAAAGGAAGCCAAGGTCATCTTTCCATGCCCTCCTCGCAGCCATCCAGAGGGAGGAGTCGGTCAAGGTGGCCACAGGAGGAGCACTGGGAGATGCTGCCCAAGCTCCTTGCTTCAGTGGGAGAATCGTAGGAATCCCACCCTGCTCGCTGGGGACCTCAGAAGAGACAGAGGTGACCACAGATGACAACACAAAAACAGCTGTGGAGGGAGCAGCAAGGAGCCATGGGGTGAGGAGGCATCTCCAGGGCTTCTGAAGGAACTGGGAGACAAACCAGCTGATCCTCAAACAGCCCTCCCTACCCGCTCCCGGAAAGGGAAGTCTGGAGTCTGGCAGATGTGATAACAATTTTCCTTTTCACATATTACAGGGAGGAAAGGGCAGGCCACTAACTCTGATAGCTCTACCAGCCAGCTGGCAGAGACGCTCCTCAAAATGGGCGTGGTGGGCACCTGAGTAAATACACCCTACCCGGGGAACGGGGAGCGCTTGTAAAGCCTTGTCAGGACAACTTGTGAAGTTGTCGCCTAACAGCAGCCAGCTTGGAGGGTGCCAGCAGCAACCCCTGGGGGAGATGCCTGAGTTACAGCTCTGCTGGGTGTGCAAAGGACTGGTGACAGTGTTGTCACCAAGGGCTTCCAGGGAAGGGGAGCAGCCTAGGGAAAGGGGGTGGCTGGTGTCTGGAGCAGCCACTGCTGACGCAGACGGTCCCAGTGCCGGGCAAATAGCCTGCCCGGGGCCAGGAGCCAGCCTGCTCCGGGCTCTGCAAAGCATTGGGGGGGTTTGGGAGCCCTGCAAGGCACAGGGCAGGTCAGGACACCAGGGCCAGGAGCCTCAGCACAGCCTGGGGGCTGCTCTCCGGCTGTGGGTCCCACCGTGCTCTGGTCCTACCTGGGGCTGCTCTCCTGCCTGTGCTTTCTCTATTTTAAAGGCAGTTCTCTGCGCAGCACTTTGGGGCTTGGCTGCAAGGGGAATCACTCCCTTCCTGCCGAAGACAAGCTGGTCCCTCTCTCCAGGTCCCCGGGAGCCTCCTGCCTGCAGCTGGGCACCGGCCCCCACGACCATGGAGCCCAGCCGGCAGAGCTGTGCGCCCTCCCAAGCATCCTCTGACGGTTCCCATGGTAACTCCCCAGCTCCTGAGCCAGCACGGCTTTAGCCACACGCCATCACTCTTTAGCCACACATGCCCACCACCCCAGCTCCCACGCCAGGGTCTCGGCACCCTCCTCCCACTGCTGCTGTCACCTGGGACCTCCTGGCCCCTCTGCAAGGGACCCGTCGTCTTGCACCCTGCTGCAGAGAGCTGCTCCACAGGCCCCTCCCTACAAAAGTACCTTCCCCAGAGCCCCACAAAGGCCCTAATTCTCCTTTTCCTGCAGCAGAAAACAGGGAAAAACTGATAAGAGGTGAGAGGAGCATGGTATTCATGGAGGGGAGGGGAGCTGAACAGGACAAGTGGGTCCTTGTACTGGTGATTTCCCACCTCCACACCTCAGTAGGTCCATGCATCCCAGGACTGCTTTGCTGGGCAGAAGCCTGTGAAACTGGTGCCTGCATCCAAGGAGATTCCCCCAGTTTTTTGGTGCCAGCTCCCAGCTCCGGTCCCATGGTTTAAAACCAGTGGTAGAGAACTGTTGCAAAAAGAAAAGGCCAAAGCTAACGATTTCTAGAGGAAAAGCCTTGCAGCAAGACTTGATGCTCGATGTCAAATAGACCAAGAGGTTATAATGTGAGAGAGAGGAGAAAATACCAGAAAATACCAGAGGAGAAAATACCAAGGTGAAGCTTTGCTTTGGGAGTGTGACAAGGCTCAATCCCCAGAGCTAGAGCAAGACAGCTTAAAGTTCAGAGTAAAGTCCTTCCACCACTTGAAACCTCCCAAATCCATGCATGACTTTCAGGAGGAAGGATTTAATCAAGCCCAGAGTCCTCGACCAGCCTCAGAAGTCGATGGACAATGTCCTAAGGAATAAAATGAGCAGACACGCAGATAGTGATGGGCTACGGGGGCAGGGTCACCCCACGTCCCGCTGGGCAGGTGAGACCCAGCTGGGAAGGTCCACCGGGGTCTGAAGGTACATTCAGGGTCCGTATCAAGGGTTCTCAAGGGAAATAAGATGCCTTGGAAGCAGAGGAAAAGTCCCCATGGGAATAAATGCCCAGTTAAAACACAAAGTGGGCATTCTGCAGCGGTGCGAAGGGCAGGGCAGCCCCCAAGGGGGGAAAAGGGAGGTGATCGGGTTTGCTGGTGATATCTAGTTGATCAGGGCAAGAAGATGAGGGCTGGCTAGGACGAGCTGGGAAAGCAAAATCCTGCCTAGAGGATTAAAGAGCAGGTAGAGCTCAGCCTTTATAAAGGCACACAGGGAAAAGTCCAGCTGGCTGTATGCTGGCGAGCTGTCCTCACAAAGAGGAACGGCTGCTCCTTACAGGGATGAAGAATCCAGTGGTAGCTATGGAACACCAGCACGGTGCTAGTCAGCTCTGGCCTCTGGGGTGAGGATGCAGCTCCTCAAAATGCCTGCCCCATCCCTCCTACCGGACCCCGAGGTTGGCCGGCTTTGCACATCCCGTCCCTGGGAAGAGCCCTGTTGGTCCCAGCCCCATCCACGCCAGGAGTGCTGCCAGAGAAGCCCACTTTGTGGCTGCTCCCTTTTCCCGAGCGTTTCCCATCCCACCGGCTCCCTCTACCACCTGCACCCCAGCCTGGGACATGCCTCCCTGGGGGCACGGGATCCCACAAGGACCTTCTCCCAGCAGCTGCATCCCTGGGGGCCCTGTCCCTGGGGGCCCTGCGCGCAGAGCCCTGCTCCCATCTCAGAAATGCCATTTTCTGCGTTTGTCAGACCGCTCTAACCAGCCTGAAACAGCACCATTTTCAGCGTTACCATGGCGATAGCTGCCTGGAAGACGCATGCAATGGTGATGCACGCTGACAGATGGCAGAGTCCAGCCAGGCAGAGGTGCCTGTGGCTGGTCCCCAGCCGGCACGGTCGCCCCTCGCACCCCCACAGCCCTTCCTCCCACAGCCGTGGAGCCCGACCTGAACCCATGATGAGCAGTGGACAGAGGGAACCCCACACAGCCCCCTGTGTGCCCAGCACCCCTGCTTCCATCCCCTTCCAGCTCAGCCCATGGCTGTAGGAGAGATCGCAGCAGGAACGTGTCAGGAGTAGATGCTTTGGGCAATTAATGTATTTGCCTATGTAGATTTGATGAGTTTGGGTTTTTTTTCTTATGACTCCTCACCGCAAAAGCTAAGCTCACCACAGATTTGCCTGTGTCCCTCTCCAGCCAGGCTCCAGCCAGCCCTGCTCCTGGCCGCAGGCTGGTCTCACCCTCTGAGCCCTGGGGGTGTGGAGCAGGAGCCACCGTCAGGTCCCCGGCCTTGCTGGGACATGAGCGGCCATTGCCATCTTCCACCTCACCCCCTCCAGGGCTGGGGCAGCTGGCCAGGATAGGCAGCGTGTCAGGAACCAGCAGGACTGGGAAACCCAGCAGTCACCCATGGAGAGCCACCAGGGCCTTCTGCTGGGCACAGCCAACTGGCACCAAAGGCGAGCCACCCCAGGGATGCCCACGCAGAGCCAGGCTGTTGTCTGCTGCTCCACAGTGCTGGGCTCCCAGTGACCCAACATGTGGTCGACGGCTCCATCCCACTATCCCTGCCCACAGCCACTTCTGGAGGTGATGGCTTGGTGCACGAGATACTTCCTTGGGTGGGTGGGAGAAGAGGGAGCACAGCTTATGGCTGCAGAAGGAACTTCAGGCGGCATGGTGGCTGCATGCACCCTGGAGGAGGGGAGTGCGCAGAGCTATTAGACTCCCGCTCCTCCTCCCCAGAGGGCTCCTCCCCACCAGCCAGCACCTGGTAGCTGGTCTTCAGATCATTACTCATCCCTCCTCCTCAAGCTGACAGCACTTTTGCAGGGAGTTTCACAAGCTGGAGTAGCTACTATAAACTGCATCACCAACAAAGTGAGGTTGGGAGGATGTCTGGAGGTCTCGAGTCTGAGCTCCTGCTCCGAGCAGGGCTGGATGCAAAGCTAGAGCAGCTCACTCAGGACCTCGCCCTGTCCTTTTGAAAACCTCCAGCGATGGAGTTGCCACCACCTCTCCAGACGCTTTCCCAGGACTGCACCACCCTCCTGGGGAAGAAGTTTTTCCTGACGTCCAGCCAGTGCTTCCTGTGTCTCCACCCGTGGCCTCCTGCCCTTCCCCGTGTCCCTCTGAGATTGACCTGGCTCCATCTTGACCCCAAAAACTCAGAGCAACTTGTCACAGATGTTACTCACCAGCAAGGCCATGAGGACGTTTGCTGCCATTTCCCCATCACCTCTAAACACCAGGAAGCAAATCTCCAGCAGAGAGCAAAGCCGTGGGGGCCAGCACAGCATCCCCCCAGCCACCACGGAGCCCACGTCCAGCTTCTTGGTAGAAATGGAGTCCTGCTGATTTGAAAGCAAACACAGCAGCGATATTGGAAAGACGATTCCTGGAATGGCACAAGTGAGTTTCTAAATCTCGTTTCCTGATAAATGCCATAGGATGGGGATGACTTTCAGGCTAAAATTTCCAGCTGTGCCAACACCGGGTTTGTGGTGATTCACAGCGCTCCTAAAAACCACATCCCTTTACAATGGCTACTCCAAACTGAGAGCTCAGAACCACAAGGGACCATGCAGGCTTGCCTTTGAGACCAGCATGAAAGGCAGGGACACACTCCTTTTCCTAATGCTCCCAAAATATCACTCACTGAGTACAGAGGAGTTTGTTGGGAATTTGCAGGTAAAATGCTGTTTAATTCATGAACATAAACGGGTAAGAAAAGAAGTTTGTTGAGAAATGCAGCCTTAACCTCAAGCTGGTTTTTGGCTCAGTGACCATGACGACCAGTGAGACAGACAAAATTCAAATAATTGTTTCAAGATAATCAGCTAACACTGACTTCGGAATTCAGAACCATGAAGCCAGTGTACACATCCTGCTCCTGCTAAATGGCAGAATCCATCCAGCCATCCCAACCAAGGCTTTTCCAGTTTGGGTGCTTCTCTTTTAGGGGGGAATTTTAACAGTTTGGGTGTTTTTCTCTGCTTTATTATTTTGCAGTGTTGGGTTTGGGGGTGATTGAATACCAACCACCGCACACAACCAGCACGTGGACCCAAATTTCACGTGTCAAGGGGCACTTTCATATTAGTGGCTGGGACTAATTAAAAAGAAAGGCATATTTTTGTTACCTCAGAAATGAATTAAACAGAAATCTTTCAGTCCTGGATAGACCTTCTCACTTCCCAGGGCTGGTGGCTGATACCTGCAGGTGTGCATCTCCCAGCCCACTGTTGGCATTCCATGGCTCTTTCCACCAACACCTGGAAAACCATTAAGGCTGGAGATGCCCCCTCTCCACTGACCACTCTGCGGCAGCCTCTGGGGGAAGGTTTTTTTCCTCATCTCGGACCTCAACCTGCCAGTTTGTGGCCGTGCCCGCTCCTTGTTTCATCTGCCACAGCCACCCCCCCTTTTCCATTTGAACCACAGACAGACAAAACCACCTGGTGCTGCTCCAGGTGGGTGATGGACACCACTCCACACCTCCCTGTGGACCGCCTGGCCCTGGTGGCACTGAGAAGGGCTGCCACCACGAGACATGCTTGCAGCAGGAGGCCTTCGAGGCAGCCTCCCCGGCTATGATTCCACAGGGCGTCTCTCGGGAGCTCAGGATTTCACAGTCCATGGGGATCTGTGCATGCCCAAGTCCTTCCCTGGCTTGTGTTCACAGCGGCGCTGCTGAGCGGTGCTTACCCGTGATGGCCGAGCAGGAAAGCCTCAGGCAGAGGGCTACGGTTGGGTTTGGACAACTAGCCCCGTTTTCCTGCCCCGTCAGAAGTCCTCCCAGCACTGTCTGCAGTCCCTGCGCAGGAAAACAAAACCACCAGGAGATTCTGCAGTTGAGATGCCAGCCAGCAGCCATCTTGCCTGGGAACTGCATCAAGAGATGGGCACAAACTTTGGCCTGCCAGTTTGCCTTGGGATTTTTCCTCTCATGGCTGTCTTGCCGAGATCATTTTTCACTGTTTCCCCTTCTGAGCAGCCTCAGCTGCTCCCCCAGCCTTATCTTAAGCTGACAAATTCAAGGTGACCCCAGGCAGGGCTCTCTGGCCATTTGGGGTGGCTGTCACCTCCTTGCAAGCTGCTGCTGGGTCTCTGCTCCCAGCCCACATGTTGGTATTTGCCATTTGGTGTTTGCCGCAGCAGCGGTGCTCAGGGTCGCGACGGCTCGTGTTAGACACACTCAGCGGCCGGCCTCGGGCCAGCAGCGGGAGGCTGGTGACCTTTGCTGAAGCCCAAGGCGGTGCTCACGTCTGAGCTGCGCTCAGTGGCTGGGCCCTTCCCCTGTCCCCAGGGTGGATTTGCAGCCTCAAGGTGACAGCACCCAATTTGTACCAGTGGGTTTGTGGCATCTGTGGCTTCCCAGGAACACGTTGTCATGGCAAACAACCAGCTCCTCCGATTCCCCTTGTTTGGGCAGTGAAGGAACCTGATAATGCCAGACTGAGCTGACCTCGACAGGAAAAACCCACCACCACACAAGCAGAATCCAGCTGTCTGTGCTCACAGCTGCAAAAGAACGGGTGTAAAACCAGGCAGGTCTAAAACCTGGGCCCTGAGCAATTCCTCCATCTCCTCCAGGCAACCTGGCTGGGAGTATCATAGCCCAGGCTAGCCCAAATGCTGCAGAGAGGCTCCCTCCCCACCTCGAGACATTTGCTCCTCTGCCTAGCAGAAGGACCAAGCCAGCCCTGCGTGCTCGCAGCTTTGCTTTCTCTGAAGCCGCAGCACCCCTGGTCCGTGAGCAGAGCTTCCAGCTTTCCTCAAATCAGCAGAGCATCTCCATGGGAGTGTGTCCTTGGAGGGGGAAGCTCCCGACCACATCCAACACAGGTGTAGGGAAAAGAGCAAGGGGAAGGTTTCCCAGCAAATGCAGAATGAGAGAACGGAGGGCTCCAACTCAGAAGTCAGGATTAACCACATCCCAGATGGAGAAGCTCCTGCAGCCCCTATTGCACTCCTGCAGTGCCCCGTTAGCACCCCCTGCGGGATGGGGGGGCTCTCCCCCAGGTCTGGCCGAAAGCTCCCGCTACCCCTCGGCACCCACCAAACCTTCCCAAGGCAGCAGCTCATGCCAATGGGGCATGCGCCATGAACAGAGTCAGCTTCAAGGATGGGCAAGACACAGCACCACACAACTGGAAGATAATTTTACATAACTAATACCTACAACAGCACAGAGCAGCAGATCCCAAACTGCCCCCTCACCGCTGAGGAGCTGTGAGGCACTCGGGGACCTGCACAGGGCTGAGACAGAATGCGGGCAGGAGCCAGCCACGCTCTGCCGCAGCCGCACTGGGACGGAGAGGTCAGAGCTGCACCGGCATGTTCCAGTGAAGCGAGGGAGGGGGGCCGGGACAGAGCCACGGTCTGGAGCTTTGCTCAGAGCCGCATTAAAATGCATGAGCTGTGCTAGCCCTAATGATGAGCAGAGCTGTCAAACAAGGAGCTTGTCCCAGCTAATTATCTCTAACGAGGGCAGAGTGTCAGGGTCCCCAAGGAGCTGGGCAGCAGCTTCCCACTCAGCTCAGTTGCAGACGAAGGAGAGGATAAGCAAATGTCATTGTGCTGGCCTAGCTACAAAAATCATTAATTAGGCAAATGCAGCCTTCTGTGCCAGTTTGCTCTTGAGAGCCTGGGCTTGCTGCAGCTGCATACAGGCAGGCTGGAAACATCCCAGCTTTTGCCACCCAACCTGCCCCCTGCAGTGCTGAGCCTCCTGCCCCCTTGCAGAGACAGTGCAGCCCGTTTGGCAGCTCCTGACCAACCAGCCTGGGGCTGCGCAGCTGTGCCACGCTCACCTGGGGGCTCAAATACCCCTCGCGAGGGCTCCAACCCATTCCCGGGCCCAAAAAGCAGCAGAGAAATCTGGTTTTCTGGAAACACCACCATTTAGGTCATGTTCCCCTCAATCACCTCCCTCATCCCCAACCACCCAGCACAGCCCTGCAGAGGCTCCACGCCTGCCCAGCAACCACCTCCACAGCACCTCTCTCCCAAATCTTTAAGGCACTAGGAATTTCTGCTCCCCTGTGGTCCTACTTCATTCCAGTGCAGAGGGGACCAGCCACGCGCTGCTCTACCAGCCCAGCTTCTCTCTTATCATGGGTCCTGTGGCTCAGAAACCGAGACTTGTACACTTATGTGCTAGAGAGGGGGAGCGTGTCTCTTCCTGGGGCGACAATCCAGAGATGTGGCTCACACGAGGTCTGTCCTGCAAGCTCTGCGCTTGTCCCCTGCCTCAGAGCTGAAGGGAGAGGGAGAAGAGGCTGCTTTTTCTCCAGCCAGAAACCCACCGCAGGACCACGAAGCTCAGAGACGACACCAGCGCTACACAGCGCTGTTCACCAGCATGTAATTCTGGTAAGTGCTTTTCAGTGCCTTGTTGCCAGACAGGAGCAAAGGCTCAAACACTCACTTCAACTACATTTTTACGAAATAAAGGGTTTTAAAAACACTGACTTCAAAGAGAAACAGCGCTGGAACCCAAGGGGCTGGCGTGAGCTGGATGGCCAGTGGCCGGGGAGTTCAGCCCCACCTGCCGGCAGGCACCGCCTGAGGCAGGGGGTTGGGGTCGTGCTTTCAGGGCACAACTGTCTCCTCTGCAGAGGCTGGGGACTGATCTAAGTTACACCACCACGTCTCACAGTCCCTGCTATAACATGCTAACAAGCAGTGAGTATCAGAGAAAAGTTTACTCATATTCCCAAAACGCGTATTTCATTTTATACCATGATCAAGCTCTTAACAGCAGCCAACTATTTGTACAGGCAGAACCACCACATTAAGTCTTACAAGAACACTTTCAGAGGCCACAGGACAGAAATTTTCCTCAGCCCACAGGAATGGTTCCTCAATGAACTCAGGCGGTCGTTAGACTTCAGTAACTGCAACATGCTCCTGGGCAACCCCTTCTTGTGGCCTCTTCCACACAACCTGGCTCAGACAGAAGACTCACTAAACCCCACAGCTCGATCGGCAGGAGGGGTTTTGCTCCAAAGGTTCTCTTCTACTGCTTCTGCAGTGCCTGTTCTTTCAATTGGTTGACGAGCTCTTCAGCATACACCTTAAAGAGTGGGACAGGGTCCTGAAACGAAGCGGAGAATAAACCATTTAAATGGAGTAAAGCTGAGCAGCAGCAAGGGGTGAAATAAGCGAGCCCAGGGAGCCAGTGCTGCAGGAGTGCTAACACTTAAAGCCAGAGGAAGATGTGACTGGGTTTTTTTCAGTGTCTGAACAAGGCAGCCTGCTACGCTATTCCTCCAGACACAGCTGCTGTGCAGCTCTGTAACCCTGCCTCAAAGATGACAGGCACCTGCATGGGACATTCATCAGCTTTCCCAGTTCTGCCTGCAGATGGGAACCACCAGTAGTGCCCAGGGATCCCTTCTAAAAATGCTTCTCTCCCTCTGCGCATTGCCCTCAGTCAGAGCCGTACTGAAGCACATTGTGAGAACATACCCCTTGAAGGAGCTGGAGCCCCACAGGGTTCGGGGCCCAGCACCGCCTCATGCAGTCAGTGCTCCTGACACCTCTGCTCCTGCTGCAGCCACAATGGGACCAACAGGTCTGGGGGAAATGTCACCAAGAGTCCTCCCCACACAACAAAGCCCTTCTGCCCCAGCAGCTCTCTGCTGCGCATTGCTTCTAACAAGCGAGCTGCAGCAACAGAAGGTCACCCACAGAGTGAGCCCTGGGCTTGTATCCACGTGTCCCAAAGCACAAGAAGCATAGCATATGGCAACCAAAGGCAAAGATGTTCATGCAACAGGGCATGACTTACGGGCCATCCCCCCAAATCGCTCTCCGCCCATCAGGGGATCTGGTTTACGAGGCACTGTAACCCAGCCCCAGGTTTTGGGTGCCCAAATTTAACGAGGTTAAACGTGGCTGCTCAGCAGTTTTGGAACACCACTTCCATCGCTCAGGAGCGCTCAGGCTGCTCAGATCAGCTGGATGTGCAGCCTGAAGCACCTAAGACACCTCGGTCCTCAGCATTGCCTCAGGAACTCACCTTTTTTTCTAGGAGCCTCTGTTTTTCTATTGCTTCTTCTAAACTCAAGCCAACCCATTCAGCCTCCTCTTCTGGGATCACAAATTCCTGTGATAAAAGAAGGAGCAGGTAGCACATTTTGAGATGACTAAGATGCAAATCCAACCCACACAAGGATGCGATCCAGTGGGAATGTTACTACAGACAAACCTTAAAACACTATTCCCTCATTTCTGGCAACCAAAGTCCACTTCCCTTCTCTCCTTTTCCCTTAGCAAGGGTCCTACTTGCTCTGATCAGCCGTGTCCACTGCTGTACCTCCCCTTTGTGTAGTTCCAGGGCTGTTTCTCAGCACAGCTCCACAGACTGGATGCTGGTGGTGTTTCTATGCTGGCAACCACCACCATCTGCACAAAACTAAGCTGCAGTTTGGGCTCCTCACTGCAGCATCAGTACAAATTCTCACTGCTGTTGGCAGTGCCAGCTCCTACCAGTGCTTATTGCAGACCCTCACTGCCTCGTTCACAGCAAAAATACAGGCCTTTGTCTTCATAAAGGATCAGTATAGCAATTAGCAGCCCATAGAACGATGTTTAGATCTCTACCCATACCCTTAACCCTAAACACACAAGTATTAACACAGGCTTGCACTGTGACAGGATGATTAGGACATTATCAGTCTGGACAACCATCAAACATCGCTGCAGACATGGGGACAGTAACTGCAGGTCAGGCACCCACCCGGTACTTGTTATAAATCGCCTCTCTTTTGGCTGGATCGTCGGGATGCAGTTTTGGATCCCGCCGTGCAAGTCGCAGCAGCATTGTTCGCTTCAAATCCATCCCCAGTTTTGAGCACATATCGGCTTTTGGAGTCTGGAGAAATAAAGTCTGATGTTAAATTGCACCAAGAGAGAACACGCAAGTCTATCAGTAGACAGGCAACACCGACAGTTTATCTGCATGCTGTAGAAGCTTCTCAGGACACATATTATGAAAGGGGAAAGATCCCTTGGATTTGTTGTGGAGTTAATTTAATACCAAGGGCTGCAAACAAGGGCGTATTAGACGCTGGAAGCTTTAAACCTGCACTAATATATTGACAGCAGCAGACATCTCCAAGCCGCTGAGCAAGGGTAGTGCAGGTGCAGACCTGCAGGGTCTGTCCCGCTGGGCACAGGGCCTGACCTTGAGGATGTAGAAGTCAAAGCCGTAGGCCTCATCGATGAGGTCGAGGGTGCGCATAGTGACGGTGATGGTGAGGGTGGCGTCCAGGATCTCGCTGTAGAACTGACGCTCGAAGAGCTGCGGTTTCCACGTCTTGGGCAGCCTGGTGGAGAGCTGGGCACAGACCGGCGGCGCTCAGGGCCCGGGGACACTGCCGCCGCCCGCCGAAACGGGCTGAGGCCGCACCACGGGCCGGGTGGGCCGCCCAGAACGGCGCCAGGGGCCCCCACGCAGGGCGACACAGGCCCGGTGACACCGGCTCGGGGTAAGGGAAGGCTCACCTTGTCGTTACGCGCATATCGGAAGCCGCGGATCCAGCCCTCACCGCCCCACAGTCCCTCGTGGGCGGCGGGCGGCAGGTACACGGGCACCGGCACGTCCTGAACGCGCTCCCGCTGCCCGGTGCGCGGGTTCCGCCGGTAGCTCACGCCCAGCGGCCGCCAGTGCACGGGGGTGGGCGGCGTATCGTCCTGCAGGGAGGCCAGGTAGTGCTGCGGCAGCCGCGCACAGATGCCCTCCCGCAGCCGCAGGGCGGGCCAGAGCCGCGGCGCGTANGCCACTGGAGCCAGAAGCAGGGCTGGAGCCGCCCTCCCATTGGCTGGCGCGGAGGGAGAGGACGGACGGCGGCAGGCAGGAGCCGTGCCGCGCCCGCGTTTCGCTGCTCACCGGTACCAACGGCATCACCGCGGGTTTGCCCCCAAATACCATTATCTTTATTAAATTATAAAACCGTAAGCTTTAAAATTTACCGTATAAAATAATCACAGGTATTAACAGCAAAGAAAAAAACACAACCCATAAATCTTTTTTTTTTCCCCCAGACACCAGAATTCGTCAATTTTACCCAAAATAATTAACACCCCCCCACACCCCTCCCAGGGGCCTGACACAACCTTGTGCCAGGACCAACAGTCTGGGGGACGGGGGGCAAAAGTAGAACTTCAAGGATCGAACACAAAATTAAACAATCACGTTACGGGGATTTTTTGCCCCAAAGCTTCTCCCGCCTCGCGGGTGAGGAATTATTGCTTTTTTCGGGTAATGGCAGCACCGGGGCCAAGGCCGGGGGCCGTGGCTGTGAAGGAGCTGCCATGCCGCTGTGCAAACCGAGAGAGAAACGGAGGGAAAAAAGTGCCTAAAAGTGATAAAAGTTTGAGGAAGGGCTGAGGGCCCTGCGTCCCCCACTGCCAGCGGTGGCTGAAGAGCAGGGGGGGGGATGCAGGGACGACAGCGGTGGGCACAGACAAGCCCCCTTCGCTCGTCCTGCGTCCACTGGAAGAGTCGGAGCTTACGGAGGCCAGGGAGGGATAAAGTGCAGAGCTGAGCAGAAGGCTGGGCGCTTCTCTGAGCAAAGGAATAAACCCGTTCCCTACAAACTAGGAGGCAAATCCTTCATTGAGAGCTCTTTCCTGAGGGGCTCCATGGAGGGGGGCTCCACACCAGACCGACCACAGCTGGAATGAACCAGCAAGGAATGATGTGTTTGAGCCCTTATCTACAGCATACGGATGGGCAAAGACAACTTGCCTGGCTGCCAAGTTTCTGCCCTTGCTTTCTGATGCCTGCGTGCCTTATGGTGAGGCTAAGGTGAGACAGACGCTGCAAAGGAGCCCACGGCGATGCTCCTGACTGAGGTGGAACACTGCCAGTGGCCTCAGATGGGGCTGTGACCCCACAGCAGATCCATGAGGATGGAGGAGCAGGGGCCGGGCAGCTCGGACGCCACCCTGGACCCCCGATGCTGCCCCGGCAGAGCCACGCACACGTCCAACCCACAAAAGGGAGGAATACGGTGAATACCTGAACATGGAGAGCGGAAGGGGACAGTGCAGCAGCCTGCCTCCTTCCAGATGAGCTCAAAGGGCTAAAGTTAAACTTAGACTAAACCCGGCACTGCTGTGGGTTTCACAGCTCGGGGCAAGGTGCTGCTGATACCTCTTGCACCTTCCCACATGGGTTTTTTTGGTCATATTCCTGCCAAGTCTGATCCTGAATCCAGGGCCCAAGTCCCGGCCTCGTTCTTGCCCCCCAGAATCAGGAGTAGGTAAGAGCAGCACCACCTGTTTCACAGGGAGAGAGGCTCTAGCCCCCTGTGGAGATCAGCTCCCTCCCTCCCCATCAGCACCACCGCAACATTTGCGTGCCCCCCACCCCCCCCCAAGATCAGAAGAAACCCCTTCCTCTTTTGGGTTCCAATGCTGATTGCAGGGTGGCAGGGGAAATCCCCGTCCCACAGCCCTCTGCTGGGACGGGATGTGGAGGGAGGAGCCCAGCAGCCAAAGCCCTGGCTCCAGACCAGCGTGGGCTAAGCCCAAGCCTAATGGATGCAGCAGGAGGGGAGGAAGGGTTGGCGATTTCCCCCAGGGCCATGGGGAAGGTGGGGGACAGGCTATTCCTTGATCTAGAACCATGAAAAGCCTGCCCTATCCCAGCAGAAAAGCAGAGGTGGCCTCAACCTTGCCTTCACAAGACAACCATATCATCATCCTCTTTAAACGTGGTCCATACTGCGCCCTCCCGGCCATTGAATGAGCGTGTTTAAGGGGATTGCTGACGTGCAAGAGACGGGCAGCCCAGGCGAAGAGCAGCCCCGCCAGCACTCTGCCTCTGCTGCCGGGAGCTGAGCGGTTCAGGTCACAGCATAGAGCTCCTCACGGTCGTTCTGGCAGATCTGATAGCGACAAGTGAGCTTCTGCGACCAGGCCCAGGGCTTCTTATGCTTGTCCCGAGGAGGAAGCAGGAAAGCGACGCTGGAAGCCACCAGCACGTGCCAGATGCTGTGGGTGTAGTAGTAGTTCTCATTGGTTTCCATGAATGCATATACTGAGATGGCGATGAAAGCCAAGGTGATCCCTGGGAGGAGGTAGAAAACCCAGCGCTTCCACGAGGGGGGGTAGCAGTGTCTGCGCTTCACTCCATGGTAAACCTGGAGGGCACAGAAGGGTTAAGCAGCCAAGCAAAAGCTTAGGAAGGGAAAAAACAGGCAGCTGCCGACCTCCCAGCAAGAGGGTGTGCCTGCTGCCCCTGAGAAATTCAGCCTCCCCCCTTCTCGGGCCCATCTCTTGCATGCAAGAGCTGTGGCACCAGCAGGCAGGTGATGTTAACAGCTCCTGCCCAGGGCAAGGGCAACAGCCAGCCATTGTGGGACAACACTGCAGCCACCGGCGTGCGCTCAACTGGAGCTGCAGCAGCGGGACTGTGCTGAGACCCATAACTGGGGGATTTCTCAGCTATTGGAGGGATGGAAGGTGAATCCCTTACCCTGCACCCCCGCCACCTGGGTGTTTCAAGGAGATCAAGCCCTGCCTGTGGGTCGGCTGGAGTCTGGGGTCTGCTCTGCCACTGTCGTTCCCTGGAGGGGAGCAAAGGGCAGCAGGTCCTGCCTGGCTGCCCTTACTTACCCATGCTGCAATCATGATGACGAGTGCAAAGAGGCAGGGACCCATCATGTTCCACACCCCTCTGCGGTCCAGCTGCAGAGACATGGCAATTAACAGGGTCCCCAACATGAAAAGGACCTGGGAATGAGACACCACCACTATCGTCAGCAGCTTGCCGGCTGCTAGAGCACAGTCAGCCATGGCAGAGGCAGGGAGGACCTCACCTCCTGGCCACTCAGCCCTGCGTGCGTGCAGGACTCAGGAGCGACACCTTCAGGAAGGAGAAACCAGAGGACCCACAAACCTTTCCCACAAATCTCAGTCCCTCAAGCCCAGTCCCTACAAGCACGCAGGTTCACGATCCAAACTCCTGGGACAAAACAACCCATTGGTTTAAAAATTAAGGTGGCATTGGGTGACAAACAGGCTTTGTCACCAGGCTGGGCTGTGTCATTAAAATACAGCTGTGAGAGGGCTCATCATGGCCACCTGCGGCTTGGCTGGCTCAGGTCTGGTCCTGCCGCGTGGCATGACCTGATACTCACGTATTTCAGGATCTTCTTCACCCGGGACATGCACAGGATCGTCACCCAGATGGACACCACAGAGCCCAGAAAGTCACAGTACTGTAGTGTGTCGTAGTTCATGATGCACATCACCGCGACGCCTGGCTGGTCACATGCGTGGTAGAACTACAGCCGGGGACAAAAGCAAAGGCTAAAATGAATCCAGCAGCACCACACGGCTTTCTGGGAAGGAGAGGCAGGAGAAGGCTCAGCCCTTGGCAGCACCTCCAGGAAGCTCCACCAAGCGCTGTGGCATTACAGAAAGCAGATGAGAGCAGCCATCAACCTGCACCCTCCCAGCAGCAGCCGAGAGCTCCGAGGAACGCACCCTTCAAGCATGCAATGCTCCAACCCCACCTTAGCTCCCTGGGGTCCCACCCCCAAATACGAGCACCTGCAATGTGGGTGGAGGAGCCCAGTGAAAATGACACTCCTGCCAAGCTCTGAAGGGGCAAGACATGTCCATGGAGGTGCTTGTCCAACGATCCTAGAAGCTCCTTGTGGAGCTCCAGGATGGACTGCTCCACCAAGGACTTCAGTCCAATGCAGCATCCCTGATGCTCAGGGGGAGCTGGCAGGGGACCTGACAAAAGGCAATGCCTACCGTGGAGAAGAACATCGTGTAGGTGTAGACAGAGGCCTCCACCACGTAGTAGCGATAAACAGCAACCGCTATTGCCGGCAGGAACATGAGGTTGCTCAGGGTGAGCAGGAGGGTGGCCAGGTTCTGCGCACTGACAGACTGGGCCTTGGTAACATCCGTGCAGCTCCAACCGCCCCAACCTGTGGAGCAGAGAGGCTTGTGTGGATCTCACATGCCCTGCCTTGTCCTCTTGCACCACCCAGCAGGAGACTGAGACTCCTCAGAAGAAGCAACCACCCCCCTGGACTTATCCCCGAGCCTCCTCTCCCTTGCTCCATTAGCCACTCACACTCCTGTTCTAAGGATGGTCTCGTTACTCATCACATGCTCTGCTGTGGAAATTCTTGGGGAACTCCAGCAGAGCCGCATGTCTGCTCTGAGGACATCCCCCAGGTCGTTCCCATGTAGCAGAGGACATCCTACATACAGCAGGGGTCTGACCAGGCTGGTTCTGTTCATCCCCACAGTAACTCAACACACGTGCTACTTGCTGGTGGTACATCAAGGATTCAAGGCTCGGATGCTTCAGATGATGGTGTAAGGTGGGTGCAAGATCCCTACAGATCCCAGGAACCAGGGTGGAGCATGATCCACAGCACTGAGGAAACCACTGGGCTCCTGTCCTACCTCCTGTCACAGCAGGACAGACTGCAAAGCCAGTTCAGGTGGCTCTGGGCCTTGCCCAGCTGAGTTCTGAAGATGTCCAAGGATGGAGATCTGGATATTATGCAAAGCTGAACAGCTTTGATGAGGGAAAATTTGTCTTCAATTTAGATGGAAAGTTCCTTGCTGCATCCTCTTGCCCTTTCCCTCTGCTCTCCCAAAAGAGCCCAGCTCCAGGGTCCCTGTAACCCCTGTGGGCAGGTTCAATTCCATCCCCCTCCAACTCCTCTTCTCCAGGGTGAGTGAAGCCACCACCTCAGCCCGCGGTGACATCCCGCTCTGCGCAGGATGGAGGGAGCGACCATTTCCACAGGGCACAATCCTCAGCCTGCTGACTGGATACCAGTCAGGTATCCAGGACTCAAGGACTGAGCTGACACACTCACCTGCTTTTTTTTTTTATTTTATTTTAAATTATTTTAATTCAAGGTTAGGATGCCCACACCCTCCTTTTTGGGGAAAGAAGGTCAGTCACAGGGCGGCCTGGGTATGCGGAGGCACACGGTCAACTCCACGGTCAAGAAACAGAGTTAAAAATAGCATCCATCCCATTCCAGTGCCACTAGAAACCCAGCCAGCAGCTTTGCCCCTTCTGCCGGCTCCCTGCCAGGCAGAGCCCAGGATGGCTGCTCTCTCCAGTTAATTTCTGGGTCACAAATATGCAGATGGGGCATTTCGCTCCAAGTGATTCAGCAGAAAGCTGTCCTCAGCCTGATTCCCCGGTTCCCTTGGGGTGCTCTGTGCTTCCCAGAACCTGGCAACCCTGGGGGAAATTAGGATGCTGCTCTCCACCTCACTCCTCGTCCCCCATCAGCACTGCAGCAGACGGCAGGGACATCCTGGCTCAGGCCCAAGGCAGCAGCGAACCACATTTTGTCTCGTCCTTCTGCTGAGAACAGGTACAGGGACCCACCCAAGCAGGGCAAGGCTATCATCTTCCCTACACCACTGACTCCCGCCTACTCTTCTCATCTCATTAACATAATTAGCAGCTGACACCAATGTTCCACCTCCGAGTCTAAGGGCTGGCCTGTGTGCTGGCTCTTGGCACCAGACAGAGCACCATGGCAAAGCATGGACAGGGACGGCAGCGTGGTCTCGTCGCGTCCTGTACCAGGACCCTACACAACAAACCTCCCTGAAAGGCACAGGCTCCGATGCAGGCGTTTTCAGGCAGCCCTGCCACCACCCTCATCTCTCTGGGGATGCTCAGTGGCACCTCTCCAAGCTGGAAGCCAAACTCCAAGCTGTCCTCAGCCCAGTTCCCCATTTCCCCTGGGCTGCTCTGTGCTTCCCAGAACCTGTCACTCCTCAGGAAAGTCAGGATGCTCCCAAAGAGGCCACCACAGGTGCCGAGGGCTCTTTGGGCAGGTGCTGTGACACCAGGCTGCTCCTGGCAGCCGCGGCACACCCCAGGCTCCCCTGCCCAAACACCACCACTGAAAAACACGGCCTCCCCTTGGGAAGGATGGCGAAGCTTCCCAGGAAAAGGCACTCACCAGCCTTGCAGCTGCAGCCGGCGTAGAGGTAGCCATGTCTTCTCAGGAGGCTGCACTGTCCATATGGCCCACAGTCATTGAAGCAGGGGGTGAGGTATGCGAAGACAGTCACTTTGGCTTCTGCGGCATTACATTCACTGCAAGGTGAGGAGGTCATGCTGGTACCCCGGTCCCTCGGGGCAGCCCTGTGCCCAGGGACCACTCTGCTCCCGAGGGTCAGGCCACGCTCCTGTGCGCAAGCTCCCTGCTGTTTCGGGATTTGCTCCATCCCTCCCAAGAGCTAGGAGCAGAGTTGGCTCCCTCTCCACTCGGACTGCCAAAATGATGTGCAGGAGGGAGTCATCTCTCTCCAGACCACTACAGCCGACCCTGGTACCCAGGATCGGCATCGCCAGTGCTGTCTTACAGCACATGCTCGGCCCCTTACGCAAGGAACCAGCAGGAAGGCAAACCGCAGGAGTATGGGCACAGCTGCCTGCACCTCAGAGAACCCTTGAAGGAGTAACAGCAACATTTTCATTAACCAATTTATCACCTTGAAATTCACCTGGGGAAGGGGAAGCTCATCCAGGCAGGGTCTGCTATCCACAGTCTGCATGAGACGTGCCAGCTCGGCACCAGACAAGCTCTGCTTGGGTGCTCACAAGAAAGTCAGCATTGCCACCCACCTCCTTCCCCCTCCGCAGCCACAGTTCAGCTGCTACCAGGTGAGAGGAGCCCATGGCACGGCAGTGAGGACAGGGGCTCGGTGTTGCTCACGCCAGCCAAGGGCGGCGGGATGCCAAGGCAGAGTGCTCTGAGCTGTCCCCAAGGCGGAACGACGCACCAGACTCACCCCTGGCCCTTCAGGCAGATGAGCTGCAGGGAGAGGAACCAGTCATCCGTCTGTGGGTACAGCACAATCAGCATCGCTTCTGGGGAGGACGTGCTCACACGCAGAGGGTAGCCCTGGAAAAAAGCTTACAGAAAAAGAGGGAGCTGTGATGCGCCAAGACTAGGGGAGAAGGGCTCACAGTGATCTTGGGCTGAGACCGACTGCACAGGAATCAGACGCTCCTGTGGCTCCTTGCTCTCATCCTCAGGAGGCACCAGGGGGATGGAGAGGACCCTTGCTCCTGAGACCCTTGTTTTTTCTTTCATCTCAGCTCTCGGTACCTGCCTAGACAGCACAGGGCACGTGGAACAGCCTGTTTGCTTGGCTAGTCCTCCAGGGCACAGCTTAGCTTCTCTGCACATCACCGATACCTTGACCACCCCCAGGTCCCCTGCCAACAAGGCTGGAAGAGCCCCAGCTGGTAACCAGACCTTCCTTTGGCAGAGGCTAACTCCCAGTGCCAGATCAGCACCTGCACCCCAGCACCCTGGGCATGTGCCAGCACGAAGACCTCAGGAGGGTTCATGCTGAAATCAGCTTCCCTGGGACACCCCACAAAGAAGTCCCGAGGCAGTTACCAGCTCAGGAGGTGCAAACACAAAGCCCCGAGGCAGCGCAGCTGAGCTGGCGGCGGGTGCTGGCATCTCTCATACCTGTGCTGCAGTTGTGCGTGGCATTGAGGGACAGCACCGGCGAAGCAGCACTCACACACGCTACCACGGTGGCATTGGCCAGGCTCACGGATGTCTGTGCAAACAGAGCAGTGTCCCACGTTAGAGCACCCTGATGCCACCCCCCACACACACACGCAATTCATCTCCCACCCTGCCCATGGTATACGGGACTGGCAGGTGATAATAAATCCTGCAGATCAAGGTCACCTATCAATTCAGCAGCTCTTTCTGGGCAAAGCCGTGTTCACCTCGCTCTGCGCTGCCACTGTGTCACATGCTGGCTGAAAGGCAAGAGAGCCTCCTGAGGGACTGCCCCAAAGCTGGGACACTCAGACGTGGCTTCAGCACGAGTGCAGGGTGGCAGAAGTCAGAGGCAGCAGGACATCAGGGCTGAGCCCCACTCCATCCCTCAGGAATTTTCACAGAATTTCAGGGAGCTGATTTCGGGGTGTCACTGGGAGCCTGAGAATCAGGAACTTGGGCAGGAACATCCCTAGGTTTCCCTGCTCGGTCTCCTCTCCTGGTGGCAAGGTGCCAGGCTCCCGTGGAGAAGATGGCATCACAGCTGCTTTCCATTTTGTCTCCTCTGCGTCACTGCCACCACATGCCAGCAAGCTGTGGCATTTGAATTGGAGCTGGCAGGTGGGACATGCTGGGAGCAGCTAAAACAGGCTCAGAGTGTTTTGTGACAACAAAAAGAAAGAGAAACAGTCCCACCGGTACCTACAACCCCCAGAGTCTGCTGACAAACCAGCCCAGGAGCACGGACAAAGCCCCGCAGAGGGGAGACAATCCCATCAATCAGCCTCCGCACCTTGTTGAGCAGGAGATTGACCACGAGGGAACCCCCACTGTCCATGCCAGTGTTCAGGTTGAGGAGGAGGAGGGTCGGGGAGAGGGAGTTCACGGGCATGCTGGGACCATTCAAGAGCCTGTAGCGCACAGACACCACATCCAGGTCCTCTCGGACGACGGGCTGGTTCTGCAGACAGAAGCTCCTCTGGTTGGACGCATTGCGTGAAGTCTCTCCCACAGACAGTGTGGGGCTCCCTGCTGCTCCTGCGCTACCTGGTCTGGGACCAGTTTGGTTCTGGTTTAGGCTGCTGAAGTTAAGGAATGAACTGGTACTGCCCGGTCTGCAAGCTGTAAAGTGAAAAAAAAGGAGAGGAATCAGCACAGCCAGGATGAGCACCTCACCCAGGCAGGGCCTCAGCTGCTCCAGACCTTGAAGTGACAGCACAAACTGGGGGTATTTCAGCTGGTTCATGCACTGCAGTATTGGCTACAGCCCCTGAAAAGCAGGGGGAACTCTAGCATCAGCATCCCCAATTTGGGATGCTGATGGAAGGCAGACAGCAGTACAGTGGGTGGAAGCACCCTGGAGCTGCAGGGAAGGGCAGGGGGAGCAGAAGAAGAGATAACACACAGCATCATAACACATCAACGTACCCAGGGAGTACTCACCAGCTAGCGGCAGAGCACAGCACTGAGCTGTCCCATAACCACAGGCTGCATAAAGCTCCCCAGACATGAGCAAAGCTGAGCAGAAGAAAAAAGCCAGCCCAACATAGCTACAGGCACAAGCCCTCATGTCATGGCAGATGGAGCTGAATGGGACACTTGTGAGTCCTACTGGTGGAGCCCATCCATCCCTCCCAGAGATTCTACTGCTCCCCTCTATCACCCTCCAGCGCATGGGATGAGGCTCTGCTTTGCGGACATGATGGCAGAACCACCAGCAGGAGAAAAACTTTAAAATGTACCTAGTTGGTGAGCTTCCAAGAGTTAAATAGAGATTATGGTCACGTAATAAGAGGATGCAAAGGTGCCTATCACAGTCACAAGGACCTCGTGACCTCCTGAGTCTCAAGGTGTCACCTGAAATGGTGACATCCCCTCACTACAACCTAAGACGTTACCCCAAGTAAACCTCTGTGAGATGGTTTCCTGTCTGTAGCCTGCTTATGGTCCATCGATAGTCAACGTATCATTACAGTCTGGGGCATCTACCCAAAACTATTTTCCCCATCAGATTTTAAGCCAGCCACTGCTTCCCAAACAGCCTTTGGAAAATACCATTGCCGAACTTTTCAGGCATTTCCAAAACAGGCAGGTCCAGGGAGTATCTCTTGAGGGAACGCTGGAGCCTTCACTTTTGACCCCAAAGCAACAACTAGGTCTCAGCCCTAAAGGTTACGCCCAGGCAACCAGCATGCTGGGGAATGCCAGCCACTACAGCCAGCCACCCAAAGACCCAAGAGAGACACAGAAGACACAAAGTTCCCTCTGGTCCTTCCTATAGGGCTGGAGAAAGTGGAAACCCACCTCTGAAAGAAGCCAGCATCTCCACCAACACACTGGCATTGGCAGCGCCGAGACTCTCCACCATGATCTGCAGCCACTTCTCCCAGGGGGGTGAATCCAAGGCCAGGCTGCAGTTTACCTTCCCCACACAGGTGATGATCCTCTGGAAGGACTGGGGCAGCGTGATGGAGCCCAGCACTACCCGCACGGCGCATGCTTTTTGCTCGCTTGTCACGCAGTTCCGCAGCTCAAGCCGCATCACTGCGGTGTGCTTGGGAACAAAGACCCTGCAGGAGGAGGGATGCACAGTTTGCAGAGCCTGAACTCTCAACACAAGCCAGTCACGACCCACCGTGGTCTCTGGGGCAAGAACTAGATCGCCCTAGTTGGTGTTGTGAAAATCCTTCCCAAGGGAAACCTCTTCCTCAGCACAAGAAGGACGTGGACCTGTTGGAGCGGGGCCAGAGGAGGGCCACGAAGATGATCAAAGGGCTGGAGCCCCTCTGCTGTGAGGACAGGCTGAGAGAGTTGGGGGGGTTCAGCCTGGAGAAGAGAAGGCTCCAGGGAGACCTTCCAGGCCCTTCCAGTCCCTAAAGGGGCTCCAGGAAAGCTGGGGAGGGTCTCTGGATTGGGGAGGGCAGCCATGGGACGAGGGGGAAGGGTTTTACACTGCAAGAGAGGAGTTTTAGATTAGGTATTTGGAAGAAGTTTTTGACGATGAGGGTGGTGAGCCCCTGGCCCAGGCTGCCCAGAGAAGCTGTGGCTGCCCCATCCCTGGAGGTGTTCAAGGCCAGGTTGGATGGGGCTTGGAGCAACCTGGTCTGGTGGGAGGTGTCCCTGCCCAGAGCAGGGGGTGGCACTGGATGGTCTTTAAGGTCCCTTCCAACATAAACCATTCTGTGATTCTATGAAACATCTCAAAGAACTAAAATTCCTGCAGTTGAACTTCTAAGACCACCTGGGAAGTGTTGGATAAAGGCACTGGTGTGCTCCCCGTGCAAACCCTAGCACTGCTGCAGGGAGCTCAGCAAACAGGCTCGGAGACCCCCCAGCTCCAGCCCCACGGGGAACACCCGTGGCTTCCCCCAAGGAGCACCCGTGGGAAATCCCACCCGCTCAAAGTCCCAGGTCTTTCCATCCCCTGCTCTCACTCACTTGACATGCAGCGCCTTAGCAGGCGAGACGACGGTTTGTGGCGTGGCAACACCAGGCTCCAGAACAGGCATATCAGTGAGTCTGAGCACAAACATATCTGCCTGGAACATATAGGGGCACGGAGTGGAGAAACCCTGCAGGAGGGGAGAGAGCAGACGTGTCAGCTGTGGCGAGACAAACTGGGCAGAGTATGATGGCTGAGACCCTCTCCAGGACCATCACCTTCACTTCGATCCTGCCCGCAGCCTCAGGGAGATGGGCAGCGATGAACCAGTCTCCAGCAGCCGGGGTGGTGATGTTCACAAAGGTGGTGTTCTGCACAGCACTGCTCAGAGTGATGCTTATGCTATAGGAAGGACGGACGGTCGCATTTGCAGGAAAATCAGTGCCCAGTGGATTAATTACGGGAGGGGCTCCGTAGCGAAAGTGCCTGCGAGAGAAATCAAAATGCGAATAAACTGAGGGATGCAAAGACACTGGCAAGAGAAACTGGGATACAAACTCACCAGGGGACACCCAGGTTGGCCAGGAAAAACCTCACATTTTCAAGTGGACCACAAGAGCCATCATTTTCATCTGGTGAGGACTGTGTGCTATTAGCTTTATCCGTAATTTCTTTAGAGATTGGTTTAACCTGGCTGCTTATTAAGGTAAGGATTTACACGGTTTCATCAAGCCTGAAAGCAAATTTCCACACTTACCAAGGTTAAGCCCCAGCTGCCAGACTACTCCTTTTTTCTAAACATCAGCAAATTCCCCATACAGGCCAAACCGTCAAGGAAAAGCTTTCATTTTCTAGCCAAGATCTGCATCTTCCCTATTTCCCCTTTTAAGGAGGATGGGCAGAGAGATGAAGAAGATGCTCACCAAGGGGGGGCCCATGTGACCGACCTCAGTACACCAGCATCCGCTTTCCAGATAAGCAGCCCAACGTTTGAATTACCAGAAAAGCAGGCAGTTAAGTAATACATGGGATGTTTATTTGGGCAACCAATTTGGCATTTAATTTGCTTGCTTTTGGACTGCTAGAGCATTGCGATAGAACAATGGAGGTCGCAGGTCCAGCAAACAAATGTGACAGGTGATGTGTTATTAACCTGCTTGAGTTTAGCTGGGCTGGTCTTCATTTCTTAGGGTATCATTTAGCTGCTGCCTTGTCCTGCATATCCCCAAACTATTGGAAACCTTTCTGGGAAGCAGAAAGTAGGAAGATCATCTGTGCCAGGCTGCTTAGGAGCAACTAAAAGCACTGGTCTGTGCCCAGGACAGACCAGAGAAGCGCAAGCCAAGAAGCTGCAGCCACTCCTGAGACCTCCGTGGAGTGGATGCCAGAGACCCACATGTCTCCATGGGCACAAATTGCCCAGGAAACTTGGGACCCTCACAAGATACAGCTCAAAGTCTCACAGGTTTTTAACCTCAAATCCTCCAAGAACTCAAGTACTGCTTTAAGCAGCATTTCTTTCACTGGCATTGAGTTTGCCATCTTCTCAGGCTCCTGCGTCTGCATTCCTCTGCTATCTCTGCTCCACACACAGCCCACACCCTTCACAAAGTGTTCCCAGTCTCTTCAGTTCCTCTGCACTGGGGAATTTGTCTGTCTCCAATCAGTTAGGGTCCTCTCAAGCCCCTTGCAGTCCTGCCACATCCTTTGGTACCACAGGCAGGAGCCTGCCAGGCACAGAAAGGTCCAGGAACACCTTTGCTCACGAGCAGCAACACCAGTGTCACTGTGAAGCTCTCTCCAGTGTTTCTAAGGTGTCTCTTAGACACCATGTCTGCTAGACAGTCCCAGATCCACTGGTAACGTGGACACGAAATGCTCCTACTTGTTCAAACACAGATTTAGGGCTAGTACAGTAAGAAACTATGGCTGCTGCAACTAGGGAACAGATGCCCAGCCTCCTACAAACAACCCACCCCCGCCACGAGCAACGTGGACAGGAGAAGGACAGGAAGCCCATGTGGGCAAGCACCGGCACATACGTACACTGTGATCTCCATGTTGGTGCACTCAGGTCCTTTCCCGCGGGACGCTTGCAGGAGCCAGCGAAGCAGCACAGTGTCTTCTGGCACACGGAAGTGGAAGAGCTTGGCGTTCCCATACCAGCTGTAGAAGGAGAGCTTCTGTGCACTCTGGGAGAAGTACTCGGAGACATACAGGGAGTCTGAAAGGCAGAGAGCACAGCAGTTGCTGGGGGGGCTGCTGGGGGCAGGCTGCAGGGCTACACCCACAGAAGCTCACAGCAGTTTTAAGGTTGTTGGAGAGGAGGCCTATGTGTCCCTGACTTCTCATCCCAGTCCTGCTAGATAAGTGGTGGTCCACATTGTTCCTCCAGCCAGAACTGCACACAGCCTGCTACAAACCCCTCACCTGAAGCCACAGAGCACTAAAAGATGCCTTAACCACGCTCTGCAAGATGTGCTCTGAAGATGACAGATCACCAGAGACACTGAGGAGGAGGAGGAGGAAAAGGTCAGGAGGAAAAGTTGATGGCACAAGAAAAGGCGATGGAGCAGGCAGCAGCAAACCCCGGGGCAAACAGTGCAGAGCAGATGGCAGCAGGTAGCGCAGGGGTGCTCTGGGCTCCAGCAGCAGTTTATGGTGCCACCAGGCAAGAGCTGTGCCCTTGTCTGTCTCTGCTGAGCACATGGGCTGATGTTATCGGTCTTACCCAGCTCAGGACACACGTACTGCGCAACACGCCGCTTCCTGTGATACACAACACGATGAAAACCATAGAATCACAGAATGGTTTGGGTTGGAAGGGACCTTAAAGACTATCTCATGGGACATCTCCCACCAGACCAGGTTGCTCCAAGCCCCATCCAACCTGGCCTTGAACACCTCCAGGGATGGGGCAGCCACAGCTTCTCTGGGCAACCTGGGCCAGGGGCTCACCACCCTCACAGCCAAGGAGTTCTTCCTCAGATCTTAATCTCCTCTCTTGCAGTGTAAAACCCTTCCCCCTCGTCCCATGGCTGCCCTCCCTGATCCAGAGTCCCTCCCCAGCTTTCCTGGAGCCCCTTTAGGGACTGGAAGGGGCTGGAAGGTCTCCCCGGAGCCTTCTCTTCTCCAGGCTGAACCCCCCCAACTCTCTCAGCCTGTCCTCACAGCAGAGGGGCTCCAGCCCTCCCAGCATCTCCAGGGCCTCCTCTGGCCCCGCTCCAACAGGTCCATGTCCTTCTGCTGTTGGTGTCCCCAGAGCTGGAGGCAGCACTGCAGGGGGGGCTCACCAGAGCAGAGCAGAGGGGCAGAATTCCCCTCCTCGCCCTGCTGCCCACGCTGCCAGGGATGCAGCCCAGGGTGCTGTCTGCTTTCTGGACCATGTGCTGCAAACCTAACTCTGCTTTCACATGGACGTTCCAAGGTCTAACGATTTTCCTGCCTGGAAGAAAGACTACCGGGATAGCGAGAACAGCCCTAGGGCAGGCTGAAAGGTGGTGCAAGAGGACAACGGCTATTCAAAGTGCCATCGGGACTAGCTAGACCCTCCATCCACCCCTCTCCCCAGCTATGCCTACAGATCCCCCCCAGCCTGCTGACAATTTCACCTGTAAAATCATGTACTAGCATTTTGTCAGTAAGAAACCAGCCAGACTGCAACTCGGGGATGGAAAAGAAATGTCACGCCAGGGTTGGAAGGGGACAAAACTGCATGGAGACAGCGGAGCCAAGGTCATGCCGCCCACCCAAAAACAAGTTCATAACACTCAGCAAGGGGTAGAAGAAGGGGTCTTCACATCTCTGCTTCCTTCTACTCTGGGATTCCCTGGAGTGGGGAGAAACCGTGGCACCTTTCGGACACAGATTCCTCATTTCTATGAGAGAATAAAGCAGCAAGTGTGGTTTAACTCGCCTTCCTCCAATGCTGGGCAGAAGCATGTGGTGTGGAAACACAGATGACCCAACTGAGCTTAAGAAAGTTGCCAAAGAAAGAGGAAAACAGTCCTGGGGCAGGACCAAAGCTTTGGGTTGGATATACTTTGTGCCAAGAGGAACCTAATCCTAGCAGAAACTACGATCCATGCCCCAAAGCAGGATGCACACCGGCCTGCACCCACGGCGCTGCAAAGAGACAGGAAGGTTAATCATGGCTTTAATTCCCTGGCAAATTACCAAGCCAAAGCCTCCGGGCACCCTGCAAACCCAACAGGGAAAGGAGGAAACAGGAAAGCGAGAAATACCGGCTGTGCAAGCCAACCAGAGGAGTCGCTCGAGGAGGAAGAACGTGGCCACCTGGCCTCACCATGGGGGCTGCCCCGGCCCCGTGCCCACGGGGTCCGGCCGAGGGAGCAGCACCCCAGTGCACGGGGCCAGGAGGGCATGTAGCAGGACAGCCAGAGGTCCTCGGCCCCCGGGCAGAGCCGTGCCGCTGCGGTCCCCGTGCCGAGGCTACGCTGCTCTCCAGGCCAGCTAGAAGCAGAGACCACAAAAGGGGCTTTTCAAGCAAAGGCTCCCTGGCTGCGATGCCAGCACAGCGCGTGGGCTACCACAGACAAGAGCTGGCTCTGAGCCCCTGCAAGCCCAGTTACGTTTCACACACAGGAGCTACAGAAGGGAGCAATCTTTAATCGGCAGTGTCTATATCCCCAGCTGACTCTGCATGCACATGGTGTGTCCATTTCTGGAAGTCCACAGCCTTCCAGTACCTAAAAGGGGCTACAAGAAAGCTGGGGAGGGACTTTTTAAAAGGGCATGTAGTGATAGGACAAGGGGTAATGGCTTCAAACTGAAAGAGGGGAGATTGAGATGAGATCTGAGGAAGAAATTCTTTGCTGTGAGGGTGGTGAGCCCCTGGCCCAGGCTGCCCAGAGAAGCTGTGGCTGCCCCATCCCTGGAGGTGTTCAAGGCCAGGTTGGACGGGGCTTGGAGCAACCTGGTCTGGTGGGAGGTGTCCCTGCCCAGGGCAGGGGGTGGCACTGGATGGTCTTTAAGGTCCCTTCCAACACAAACCATTCTATGATTGGGCTCAGGACAAAGGCAGACACGGACACAAAACATGATTAGAGTTGGTCCTGCTCAACACAACAGGTCCCCTCAGACAACCTGCCTGGAGAAAAGCCCTTCTGCCTTGACATAAGCTGCTGCAACCCCACCGTCTGTCAGGCTCCGCATGGCCAACAGCCACGGTCACCACCCTTCCAGCACGTCCTCATGAAGCTGAAGCACGATTTGTGTGGTTTTGGGGGAGGAGAGGGCAGGCAGGCTGCAAAATTAAAGACTCAGGCAACCAGCAGTGCTCTTTATTAAGGATCGGTCAATTACCCGGAGCGAGCTAAGTGCAGTAACAGGTCAAGGAGAGGCAGGCCGACCTGCCACCGGTTTAGCACCAGCTGTGGCTGTACCAACATGACACTGGCGTGGGCAAAGTCCACTGACAAACAGCTGCTCGAGGTGTCAGCCAGCCATGCTGCACCCAGGGAACGGGCAGGCCGGCTCCCAGAGCTGACAAGGAAGTATCATGGGCAGATAAACTGAATATCAACAGAGAAAAGCCAGAAAGACAGGTCACCACAGGCGAGGCGTGTGCTCCGGCAGCCCATTTACATCGAGAGAGAGTGCTCGAGTATTCGCTACACTCTCTACGTGGCTGTCCCTATCCATCCAGTATGCTCTGCACCAGCATGGCAACACCTGGGAAGTCCCCCTCAGCTCTCCCGTGATGTCAAACTACCCTCTAAACTGAGCAAGGGAGTTGTCACACGGATGTTGTTTCCATCCTCTCCCATACAGATTTCACCTACGTGGATTTCAAACATATTACGGAAAAAAACCCAAATGTTTTTTAAGACAAGGAACAAAACGCAGTAGAATCACAGATGCAGAGAGGAGACGGGTTATTTGAATTTCAGAATAAAGAGCCACCTGCAAGAGCTCGGATGTGTTTATCCAAAGATGATCTCACGGTAGTTTTAGAAAATGATAGCTTGACTGCTGGTTTCAGGGCTTCCCATCAAAAGGATGAAGCCTTCATTTCAAAGCAGATGCTGCGTAAAGCTATACGGACAGTGGATCAGCCTGAATCTAGAGATGATGTGGAAGGAAGTTTGGCCATTTATAATGTAACAGAAACCCCATTCCTTTAGCCCGTGTCAAAAATCCATCTTTAGATGTTCCAGAAAGAGGACTCCTCGCTCCTCTGGGGAGATGCTGATCCTCACCAGCTCCCAGACCTAACCCTACAGAGGCATTCCCCCAGCTGGCGGGCCGTCGCCAAGAGAACCCAACCACCACACCTCCAGCGCAGGGCAGCTCTCCAGGGCTGGGAACCCCCCCAGCAAGATGCCAGAGGAGGGTGAGCCTGGGGTAAAAGGCTATCTCCCCCCTCCGGCTCCCCCCAAGCAGCCTCCACGCTTTGCAGACTATGAGGAAGTGATAATCACCAACAACAGCAGATAGCCACCGCTGGGACGAGCCTACCTCTGTGACGGGGTAAAGTAGGCAAACAATGTCACCTCCCCATCCCTTCCCACCACCACACCTGCTGGGTGACCCTCCGGAGGCAGAGGCATGGTCCCTGGGGACCCCAGACCCCCTGCACTACCACAAAAAGCGCCCCTGCTCTGCTGAAGCCCCTGCTCCTGCCCAGCTGCCTCGGTGCACTGGAAGGAAAGTAACCTGAAAACAAAGCAAAACCAAAACAACCACCACCGCAAATCCAGCAGAAACCCCTCTGGGTCCGGGCCTGACCTCTTCCTGTTCTGCAGTGCCCAACACCAGCGCTGCTCCACCAGCGGTGGTCCATAGAGCCCCCGAATCACTCGGGAAATCACAAAGCCACCTCAAAGCCATCCCTGGCAGGAGCTGTGGGATTCAGACCTGCTCCAGGGGTTGTGCAGCAGACAAGCCCTGACTCATTCAACATAACCCGGTTGGTTTCCCACCAGCACCTCTGCCCCCTGCGACCCCACCGGCTCCTGGGGTGGGAAGTGAAGCCCCCCAGCCCTGGCTCACCCCTCTGTGCCAGCCCTGGTCTCCCCTGAGCATTGCCAAACAGCTGCCGGTCACCCTGAGCATTGCCAAACTGCTCCCAAGCATCTCCAAACTGCCCCCGAGCCCCCCAGGCATCGCCAAACTGCCACCAGGCATTGCCAAACTGCCCTCGAGCCCTCTGAGCATTGCCAAACTGCCCCCAAGCATCGCTAAACTGCCCCCCGAGCATTGCCAAACTGCCGCTGGGCACCCTCAAACTGCTGCTGGGCACCCCGGGCACCGACAAACTGTCCCCAGGCATTGACAAACTGCAGCTGGGAACCCCCAAACTGCCACTGGACACCACCAAACTGCCCCTGAGCCCCCCCAAGCTTCACCAAACTGCTCTTGAGCATCGCTAAACTGCCCCTTGAGCATTGCCAAACCACAGCCGGGCACCGCCAAACCACCCCCGGGCATCACCAAACTGCTGCTGGGCACCCCCAAACTGCCCCCAGGCAC